>VZTV01114072.1:229-19309 GCA_013400875.1 Anhinga rufa | reverse complement strand
TATATAATCTTAATATATATATATTAAGATAACTTTTTTTATTCTGTTGATTTCGCTAGGCCTATGTTCTGAGGTAGAAAATCTGATGGTAATTACTTTCACTGGCTGCTGATATTGTAGTATTAATTGATCTGGATGGAAAACTACACTACAGAAATATGTAGGCGGTAACTTCTCAGGATGTACAAGTATTATTCAACATAATCTATGAAATGTTTGATAGTTTTAGGAGAAGTTGCCTGTCTTTAGATTTTGAATGAAGAACAAATTGAGTTACATGAAGTAAAACCTATAAATAAGATTGAAGAAAATTTGACATCAAGATCCTTATGAGCAAGGGAACAAAAAAGAGATCCAGGGCTATTTTTAGCTGTTTGTGGGAGCCTCTCAAGTCCTATTTCTCTCTGTCATCACCAGCTGACTGATTACCATGACATGGGCTGGGGCCTCAGTGGATTAATGAAGATCTGAAACTGTTTCCTGATAACTACTTATGTTTTGGATACAAGGCTTTGGAACTTGGCGTGGTTTCAGGCTCACAGGAGAGTATCAAGAGCTTGCATAGGCTGCAGATTCATGGTTTGTTCCTTTATATTACTATTTTTTTCCAGCAGAGCTGAATAACTTTTTTCTTTTTTTTTCTTTTCTTTTCAACTCTGTGATCCTGGTTCCATGTGGGATGCACTGTCTGCTATCCCAGATGCAGAACAATACGTACAAAGAGGGTGTTGTTAGAAAACCTCCAAATCCCTGCATTTAAATATGACTCAGTTAGTAGGAGTGCTCCAGATCCCCTGTTACGAGCATCTGAGAGCAGACAAAGGCCTATGAGTTACGCTTTCTGCTTTCCTATCGGGAGGAAACACTGGGTAGAAAAATGGCACTGGGAAGGCTGGGGATGTGAGGGAAGGGGGCCACTAAGAGAGGGCAACCATTTGTCATGTTGCACTCTGTAGTAGGGAACATATATAGTAGATGTGCCAGGTGTAGCGCTACTGGTATGTGACAGGTCTGGTGAGCAAAACCCAGAGCACCAACACTAGCAAAGCAAATTATTTATAATCTGTTAAGACACCTAAGTAGTGAGAAAAATTTAGGCATGAAAGAAGAATTTAAAATGGTTAATTTTCAGACATTATTTTTGAAAGCCATGATCAATGATTACTTTTCTTTTATTGCTTTTCTTCCTATCTTTTGCAAGAGCTTGTTTTGAAGTCCCTTGGGAATCTTGAATGCCCTCTCTGGGTAGAAGGAAGTCAACTTTGAGTGCAGGCCCTCAGGATTTGTTGTGAAAACCTGATCCTGTTTCTTTTAAAATGAAACCAGGCAAGCATGTAAAGAGAAAAAGCATGTGATGTGTGTAACAGAGCCTAGGAGATAAGAGTGTGTGGGTTCCTCTGGCGGTTGGGTTGTTAGAAGAAACTTGGCCTATCAAAACTCAGTCTTTCTGGAGCGTGGCCAGCTGTTAACCGTGGTAGTTAGCTGTTATTAAAACTGTGATCGTAGCAGGGTGAGGTGGGTCGTAGCTGGTGAAGTAGGCACACCTTGCGTTAAACACAGAGTAAAATCAGAGCAGAGTGGCGCAGTAGTGAGAGGCTCGGCCATCGTGAGCCTTGAGTTCCTGCGTTCCTTTTCTTACTGAGGCTTTTTTGTGGAGATTGTGGTAGATGTGTGCAGTAGTGTGCTTCCTACAGCAGTATAAATCATCATGCCTTGGTGGTATTCACTGTGGTGATGCTGGTTAATGCCCTCCTCTGTGCTGACTTCCAGCGCACTGAGAGAAAAGTTGCCCTCTCCCAGAGGCGGTAGGTTCCTTCCCTTGGTGCCTTGTCCTGGTGATTAATATGGCATCACGTACAGTCATAGCATCTCAGGAAATATTTTGTTGTGGTGTTGAAATAGAAGCATGTTGCCAGGAGCTTTTCAAATGTGATTGGTGATTTCTTTAATGCAAGCAAAATATTAGGCTTTATTTTGACAATTTTACAAGCTCATCTGATCTAAACTGAGCTACTGTTGTTAATTCTGCCTGAGTAATTGTCATTACAGCTCATGTAGGAGTTAACATGATTAACCACACTTTTGGATTCCTAAAGGTGTAGCTTCATGACAGGTTTAGCTGATCTAAGGCAGTGGTGCTGCGAAAGGGGCTGGCCTCGCTCCCCTCCAGCCACGGCTGTGCTTCCCACCTCTTCTGGGCGCAAGCAGTAGGAGTTGTCTGTTGCGCCGAGCGGGGTCAGTGTTCTGATCGGCCTGCAAACTAGCCCTGCCAGAAAAAAAGGACAGTGGTCATGGAAGAAGGGGTACAAAGGTCTCCGCTGTGAGGAGCAGTCTGGAGGCTGGGAGCGGCTTTGCTGTGGCCAGAGCCATGGATGTTACGGCAGAGCACAAGTCTCCATCAGCAGAGCTGGGTGGGAATGGCCTTCAGGGGTCCAACCCTGACAGCTGATGGAGCAAAGTGGCAGGTTAGGTGTCTGATTTGGCAGTGCACAGTGGCACCCAATGCAGAGTGGGAAGGAGGTGCAATGAAGGCAGGTCCTCGGTCTTGCTTGTGCCTGCAAAGGGCTGGTGGTGACCCACAAAAGACTGGGTTAAGTTTGGCCAAATGCATCATGCTGAGCTGATAGGTTCTGCATGTATTCACCAAAGTTGTCACAGCTGGAAGTACCCGCTCTGCCTTGGTTGATGCCTTTGATCTGCTGTTGAAATGTAAGCACACACTGAGGAGACTGAGAAACAAAACAGAATCACAGAATTGCAGAATGATTGAGGCTGGAAGGGACCTCTGGAGTCACCTAGTCCAACCCCCTGCTCCAAACAGGGCCAGTTTGGCCAGGGCCTGTGCAGTCTGGATCTGAGCATCTCCAGGGATGGAGATTGCACAGCTTCTCTGGGCACCTGTTTCAATGTTTGCTGCCAGGGTGAAAAAGTGTTTCCAAAGCCTAATCTGAATTCCTGCTATTGCAACTAGTGTCAATGTTCCTTCTCCTCCTACTGCCGGCCAGCTCCCGGAAGATCCCAGCTCTGTTCCCTCTCTGCCCTCCCATTAGGCCATAGAAGACAACAACAAGCTTCTCTTCTAGCCTCCTCTTAAATCTGGACAAGCATCTTGGCATCTCCTTGTATATCTTGTGGTCCAGCCTCTGCCATGCTGGTGGCCAATGCTGGACATGCCAGCTACACTCATGCTGTCACAGTGTGGTCTGCAGGCAGCTGCCTTCACCACGAGGGCACACTCCTGACTTGCCTTCCAAGTGCTGGCCCAGGGACATCTGCCCATTCGTTTCTGCAAACCTGCTCAGCACCCAGCTGGCACCCAGCCAGTATTGCTGCACACTGGTTATTCATTTAAAATTCTCGGTAGCATTCCATGATTAGCAAAGAAGCAATATGTTTTTTTTTAAATAAAATACCCACCTGACTTCTGCTGTCTTTTGTATATACTTTTCTTGTTGCTTATTTGCTTTTTGTGCAGGATTATATCCTCAAAATGAGGATGACGCATTTCAAAAGACACTGTTGTCAGCTGCAATAATGCCTCTCTAGGCTTAGCCATTCTGTTCCAATTAAGGGGGAAAAAAAAAACCCAAATACAAACTAGGTGGGGAAAAAAAAAAGGAATGATTTCACAGATTTCTGGACATACCTACTGGTAACACTCCACTTCAAAATGCTTATATTCCCAGCACTTTAGCAGAAACAGGAAACTAGTGTTGTAGTACCCTTCTGCACTTGAAAGTACCTTTTAAGTGCTCTGCCACTGTTTTTGTGGAACGATGACACTTGTGTGGCTTAAAACTTGCATTATTTTGTGCTATATAAGCAGTATTTTGACATGTATTTTGAACAGTAAGTGAAGTTCTGAGTGCTTTCATTTTAATACTATTAGAAAAAGTTATGGTTTGATGTTATGGAATTCACTAATTGAAAATTATTCTATCTCATTTCCAGCTAGCAGGTTTGCCATTTTTGTAAGAGCAACAAAGTTTTGACCAGTTATTCTGTGCGAGAGTGAGTGAGCATTTTCCTTTACAGCAGGTTGATTTTAATGTTTCTTGACAAAAAGGAAGAAAAATTAGTTATCTAAAAATATGTCCCCTGGCTCAAAGTATAGTTCTCGATAAAAAGCAAGCAATGTTTTGCTTTCTCAGCAAATTCTGTCACCTGAAGTGTGAATTGATCATGGAGGGGCATAGCACATGGGGAGAATCCAGTGGGAGCTGTCTGATTTCATACGCGTTTCAGTTCAAGCACTTACCTTCTTTTGATTTGTGGACTGTAATTTTCACTGACAGTATTAGCAGCTTTTAGAAGAAGAGCCCCTGACAGATGACATCCATCTAACCAGCTGCTGCTTAATCTGACTTCAGGCTGCTGACTGCATTATCTGACTGATTTGAAATACAGTAAATATTAATGACTGTTCATCTGTTATTTAAAATAAATAGAAAACAGTGAGAGAGTGATGGTCACATTTCACGCTTCTGCTGTAACTAGCTTCTTGTCATCTGTTGTGATAGTATCAACTTTTGTGACTGACAGCTTTTCTTCTAGGGTAATTTCTTTAGGAAAACTCAACTTTGTTTTAATTTTCTTTTTTTCTCTCACAGCCTTTATTACTCTAGTTTTCAGTGTGGTCAGAAATAGTGAGATGTCTCGTGTAAATTTAAAACTGAAAAATCGAGATGTTAGTTTCATTGTCAATCTTACGAAAATTACCTTTCAAATGAATTAGATGTAGTCAAGAAATGATAATAAAGGTAAGAAAGTAACAAAAATAGTATATCACAGATTTATATTGAAGCAGAGCCAGAACTTCTTGTAGGAATATGATGGTTTCAAAAATCTTTCCCTGAGTGGTTTCTGAAACACAGGATAGAATTTATGACCAAAAATTGGAAAGAAGTTGAAGTGCAGAGCAGGATGGTCGTTATGGTTCTTCCTAACGATCAGAAAAAAATTTGCACAGGGGTTTGAACTTTATATTTGCCATATGCCATATGTATTAAAACAGATGGTTAGATAGCTTGCTATAATCTTAAAAACTCTCTATTTATTGCTGTGCTGATCATCTTTAAGATGAGTTATGGAAAGTTTTCATAATACCATTTTTCTACTTCATCTGTTAATGCTTTAAAAAAACCCTCACAAAATACCCCTTCCCCCCCAACCCAAAGAAACCCCACACAATTGTTTCCTGTTTCCTGAAAAGAAAACCCAAGAAAATTAAGGTAGCAATGACTCTACCATTTATTTGTCTTTCATTGCTTTCATTCTGGTTTTATTGAGAGCAAGATCAAAAAGGAAGTGTCATAACTTTGTGCTTGTGAGAACTGCAGTGTCCCAGAGTCTGTCACTCTTGAAGTCAATTTGTTCATGAAGGACTGTTGCAATTTTTAAACTACTGTAAACTTGAAACATTCATATTAAGCTTTCTTATATTCTCTTCTACAATCCTTGCTTTACTTAATTACCTTCTCTTCCTCTATTAGTACTTTGGCATGTTAAGGCAGACTACATTGATTTCTTTGTTTTGAATATTAAGTCATTCTTGTTGCACATTTTTCATCAAAAATAGCTGTCATAAATCTGTCAGCTGTCAGAAGTAGAAGTCAGCTTTGAAAACTTTTTAAATATTGCAATGCATTTTCATTAAAACAAGTTGTCAGCAGAGAACATATTTCTTTTCTTGACACCGTCATACTGCACTGATGAATGACTCCGGGCAGCGGTGTTTCACCTTATGGCGTCAGTCGAGTACCATACCAGCGTTGCAGATGCAGGACTGAGACATCTATCTCTTCCCTATCAGCCTGCTGCACCTGTTAGCTTTATGGGCAGGCGACAGAGCGCTGACACCAGCAGTTGCTCGTGGACGTGGATAGATTTGCATTGGGGGAAACAGTTGTAGAGTGGTGGTCTACTAGTTTCTTGAATTCTTGGATTGACAATGATTTCTTGAATCATTAAAAATGTTGATGCTTGCTGTTATAAAACAATTCACTGAACTATTTCATACTGTGCTTGTAAAAATATGTTCACTTACTGAACTGTAATGAATTCCTTTTTCTTCCTCCTTCCATGCTCTGTCAGAAGTTAGGTGGGCTGAATATAGACAGTTACTCTGATGCAGATGAATTAAATAACTTGAGCATTGCCTTTGGCTTAATGTCTTGGAGTCAGATGACTTCTTAGTATTTAGATACCTGAATATTTTGATTACAGAACAGGGAATTAAACTCCACTCCCTGCCCCTCCCCCCCAGCATCATACATCTTAATAATAGCTAACATCTACTAATTAGTAAAAAGCCAAGACTTTAGTCCTTCCAGACTAAAGTGGTGCTTTAGTAAGCAAATAAATTCTATAGTAAGCTTTTTCATTCTTTGGGTATGTAGCCCAAATATAGTTTTAAATAGCTTGTGACTGTAGGCAGCAGGGTCCAACCAGAGTGGGGTAGGTCTTCAGGGCATCTCTACCTATCCCTTTGCTTCTTGGCTCTCTGGTCTCCATTGAGATACTCAGTCTTGCAAGTGGCTGTCAAATGCAAAAGAGTGGTGGTATTTGCTAATAATTTAAAGGATTCTGTAGACATGTTAAGGAGCTGGTGTATGATGCTTGGTGGTGCAAAGATCAGGATAACCATCTTGATGTACCCGTTCATCCTTTTCTCCACCCCTTTGCTTTTATGGCTGCCAAAAAGCAACTATATTTTCATCTGCCAAAATAAAATACATGCTGTTGTGTATGCTCACTACTTTTACTGGGAGGAAGAGTGCTTGACTAGCCCCCCTGAAGGTATTTCATGTATCTTATAGAAAGGTCAATGTTTCCTTCAGATTTCTGAAGGCCTCTTAGATATTGTCTGGATATTGAATCTAGGTTAAATAAATATTTGGAACTGCTCTTACCTGTTCTTAATTGTTTCCAAATGTAACGGCCTGGTGATATGGAGCCCAGATAGGCTACTTTTAAATCAATTCTGAAGTTGATTGGTACGTATTGAGGTACTTGGTGAATTTATGTGTTGGTAACTTTGCAGAGATTAACACATTAATCTTTTGATACATTTTAGTAAACACTTCATTTTTCTCATACACTGAAATGGAAAACCTGTTGCAGATTTGGACCTAGCTTGTCTTAACACTCATGCTGTTTAGATCAGCATTTGGGTTGGACTCATAAAATGCAGCAGCTGTATCTCATGCTTTGATCAACCAAAAAAAAAATCTTTAGATTTATGGATTTTGTTCCAAGTTTCTCTGTTACAATCCTAAAATTGTACCATAGGTATCATAATCTGAAGAAAAAAATGTCCCTTTAAAAAATACTAGTTATATTAATCTCTAAAATGGAGCCTGATTTTTTAAAAGTAATTTTTTCTTTCAATTTGTTTTCAAGTTTATCTTTCTGTCACTACTTATTTTCTTATTTCTATTGCTATTAAAGCTGGTTTTACAGAGACTGAAGTGAAAAGGCATATGGCTTTTTATTGCTGTTGCAGGAGTTATTCTTGGAGCCATGACAAAATTAGTACGGGGGGAAAAAAAGCAATAGGGGTTTTTGTTGATTTTACCTTCTGCTTCGTTATATGCTTAGTTCAGTAGATAAATCAATAACAACATCTGTAACACAGTGAATGAATTTAATGGAAGAAATTTGGGAGCAGTAAATTAGTGACATGACAACAAGCTTCAGTGTAGACAGAATTAAGGCAGTATATTTCAAAAAAATATTTTTAATAAACCCTTTTAAGATGATAGGTGATTGAAGAAATTAAGAAATAATTTCTAGATTTTTAAAAAGGAAAATTCTAGTACAGGATATAAGCATAATTTACAGAAATCCCAGTGGTTTAACTGTGGAGAACTGTAGATACTTTACAAGTTCAAACATAATTTTTTTTCAGTTTGGAAGGTAAATCTTGTCTATGTAGAAGCAGTTATATTTAATTATGATATTCTGGTTAACAGAAATAGACTCTGTGGAAGAAAATGAGTAAATGAATCCTCAGATTTTTTTAAATTGTAACTATGACTGTCCTTTCAAAGAGCAACAGACTAGTGTTGAACGGGAGAGCGTGTGGCATATAGCAGCCTGGCTTGTTGAATAAATCCCCTTTGGGAAAAGAAAGCAGAGGAATTTTAAGAGTGAAGTGTGAGTCCAGGAGTATTCAAAGGAGAGAGGAGAGACAGATTTCTCTCCTGGAAGTCCAGCGGAACAGCAGAGGAGCTCTGGGGAAAAGTGATGTTTCCCCATGCGGTTACAGGCTGGCTGTATTTTGGCTCTGTCACAAGCATCCTGGGTGACCGTGGGCAAGTCTGTTTTGAAGAAATTGTTGGTATGACTTACATCGGTAATGAGGAGAAGGAATGCGGTCTGTCCAGCTCTGATGTTGTTATACAATACAACTGCGTGTAAGCAAGAGCGGGGTCTGAGTTGGCAAGGAACAAACAGGAAGGAAGACTTTCCAATTGATTGCTGCTCTTATGTGCTGATGTTTTTATGAATTTGATCTTGTGGGGAGGGGTTGTCATGTTTTCTACGTCATAAGGTAAGTTTGCTAGTATACGTCATATTTCACAAATCTGGTGTTCCTCTGGTGGGATTAGGATGATCCATTTGATATTTCATGCTTGGATTTCTGAAAGGTGTTTGACAAGGTTGGTCTTCAAAAGTTCTAAAGAAGACTTAACAGCCATGGTAGAAGAGAGAAGGTTTGTCTATAGATAAGGAAAAAAAAAAAAAAAAGGAAATAGAGGGGAAGGGTAAATACCAAGGTTTTATTGTCAACAGTAGAAGGTCACCAGCATTTTTTTTCAGAGATAACTGCTTGAGACTTGTGCTCTTAAACAGAACTATAAATGAGCTATAGAGGGAAGCAGGAGATGGCAAAACTGAGGGATGATCCTAAGCTGTTTAGAGTGGTAGAGACTGTCTGCCACAGTCTTTCATGTTCAGTCCTCAGAAGATTGAGTGATGGGCATTTTGCAATGATAGATAAAACTGAGTTCAGTAAAGTGTTGAGAGTTTGTAGGGTTTTTTCTCCCCTTTCCTATTTTATATATGAAGTAATGAGCTTTGAGATAGCTGTTGCAACTAAGGACTGAGATCTTGTGCTTACAGTTGATAGCTTAACAAAAATATCTGTGCTCAGTAGCATAGGATGGTACTACTTTTTTTTTTACATCACAGACATGCTTTGTAATGCTGACTTCCTTGGATATGTTTTCTGTAGAGAAAATATTTCATTTGCTAATGGTACATTAGATACATTTAACTTCCTATATCAGCATAAATAAATGAATATGTAAAGTATATGTTTATCTTAAAAATTTAAATTTAACTTTATACTTCTCTAACTGTACTACTGAACTGGCTGTAACTAGGGATTTAAAATGCTAAAGATGTTATTTGTTTGTGGATTTACAGTATGGGACAATATTCAATACTTTTATTAAGTGACTAGTTCATATAGTACTTATTAATTTATATCAATATTTAAAATTATGTGAATTTTTCATAGTAATTTAAAATTATATTTTTTAATAGTATTGCAGTCATAATTGTTATCGATAAGATGGAGGGATGTTCCTACTGTTTAGTGATGTAGCAGCATGGAAATATATTCACTGAGTGTAAATATGAGCACTTGTTTGTATTGTATCTATAACCTGATGGGTGGAGTACTTTATCTAGGATATTTATAGTGAGGACTAAATGAATACTAAAAGAGGACTACAGTAATTTAGTTTTATTTTCTTAAAACCTAGATAGATCTGAAATAGGCTAGGGAATGTTATTGGAGTAATTGCATTGGCGACCCAATGAGAAGTACCTCCCTGTTCTTGCTGTCCATTTTGAGCCCAGCATTTGTAATATGCCTTGTCTGTAGTAGTCAAAACAATTCTTAATATTAATCATTAAATTCTATTAAAGACTTTTCAGGTAGTCTGTTTTGCCTTGTTCAGGCACTTGCAAATGGGACAGTAACACGTTGTCTGAGGTGTCCCTCCCTGAAGGCTAACTTCAGCTAGTGTGAGGCTCTTCTCTCTGTGCTCCGGTGACAGGTTTTGGCTTTGAATCCTCCTGGAGGAGCAGCCGTAATTTGGCCTCCCCGAGCCGTGCCTTGGTGGAACCACTCTTCGGTTATCGACTGCCGAGGGAGTGTAAGCAGATTAGCAAGTGGAGCTGAAGTTAGCTTCTGCAAAAGCCCCTGCAGCCTTGTTTCCAGATGCTGCCAAAGGTCCAGTTTAAAGAAGTGTCTTGGGTGCCTAAATCCCTTGACTTTGACAGAGTGCAGACATTTTACCCGGTGCTGTGAATGCGTTTCTAAGAAATGATTAAATTGTAGGAGCATGTGTGTTATCGGTGTGGCCGATTATCTCTCACACCCCTTCCTGGTAGCAAGCCTGGCCACAGTGTGCCATCCTGGCTGCTCCTCTCGCTCGCGTTTGTCCCCGTTGGCAAAGGAGCCCGAGGAGCCCATGCAAAGCTGGGGGTTGGAGTAAAACAGTTTTCATGAACAGCATGCAATTAAGTGGGGGATGATGCAGGTCCTGGATTAGGGTCCCTGTCACTCTGTTGGCTCTCTCCAGTCGGGTTGCCTGTCTTGTGTTTTGCTTGAATTTAGGCCAACATAAACTGGTATCCAGCTGCCGTAGTTGATATTTAATCTTCTTTGGTGCTTCAACATGTACGTGTTCCAGGATTGGGTTCCTCTGGTTTGTCTTTTAAAAGAAACGTCAGCATTTAACAAGGTTAGCTGGGTTAAGAGTATTAGCTGAATTACCTGCTTAAGTTAAATATTTTACTCAATCTACTGAAGTTATTTAAATAAAAATGTTTGGAATTAATCATTGCTTCAGATGTTTTTAACAGCAACTGAAATGGGTACGTGAAAAAAGTAAAATGTAGAATGCAACACATTTACAAGTTATGAAAGGGATGCTAGTTTATCTTACTCTTTGCCCTTTAACATTTTAATAATGCCATATTTTTATGTGGAGATAATGAGCCCTGAAAAGAAATCAGAATTGAAACTTAAGGTCACACTTATTTTTATTTTTGTTTTCAATAAACATTGCAAACTAGTATAGTTTTTAGTAGCATTCATATGTTTCTAAAGAACATAGTGCTGTTAAGTGGCCTGGGGTTTTTATCTCAAAATACGCACTTTCAGTGTGCAGGTTTTTTTCCCTTTTATGTTTAATTATTTGCCCTTTTAAGGGAATATATATGGCTGTGATTTGTTATGCTTTGGTAAATTTTATACTATAGAAGTCTGATGTGGAGTTCACTGCATACCATGCATTAAATGCTTTTGTATAGATGGTTTGCTTTTCAGCATAAAACATTTAAGTGCTTTGAGATCTTTTACCAAAAGATTCTGTGTGGGAACTGGGTACTGATATGACAGTAAGATTTGATTTGTTACGGCACTGAATATTATACATTACAGGAGCACTTAGCAAAATCTCCCTCACTTCCATTTGTTCCAAAAGAAATATCTTGTTAATAAAAATAGCTTTTATTCACAGTACAGAGTTTTACACAGTTCTTAGCACTGTTTTTGTTGTAAATATTAACTGGTAAGTCATAATTCAGTCTTTTATGTTTAATGCATTCATGCATTTGAGGAATGTTAGCTAAAACTGGGATCCTGCTGTTGCAGGGACATGCCTGCTCTAATGATGCAACCCGAAGAACGGATCCTAATCTGAAATTTGTGTATGCCTGTATACACATACAGGCCAATGTTGCATCTTACTTGAGCAGAGCGCACTTCAATTCTGCTAGTGTTCGTGAGAAGTTCCTTGTCCAAAATTCACCTGCAGCTGTATGCTGGTTGAGTTAGGAACTGTACCTGTGGTGTTCACATACTGACATTTTTGTTAGTATTGCAAAAGACAAAATGTCATTTTTGCAAGATCTAGGGTATTATTTTCTGATGCTTTGGGGTTTAAACAACAGGTAATGCATATAAATTGTGTGAAAATTGGGGTGGTTTATACTTTTAGACAAACCTAAAAGTTCTTTATAAAAGCCCATTTTTTGCAGCATGTTTACTTTGGGCAGGTGAGCTTAAGCTCAGTGCGCTCACAACTGCCTTGTAGCATCTGGTTTGAAACCTGAGCATGTGCGGCTGCAGGGAGCTGGTGGTTGGGGCGGTGGGGAGCTGCTCCGGCCACTTCAGCCTTCTGTGGCCCGGAGTTATTGTTTGTAATGAGTATTCTCTTTCTGTTCTCAGCATGTGTGTAATTAATGGCAGAAACTATTTGAGAATGAACTACAGACAGGTATGGGTCACCACAGCCAGGTGTTTAATTATAGTCATTAGGAAGCATTTGGAAGTACCTGGTGTGCACTATTAGAAACATAACAGTAACTGAATCCCTTTGGATTTTGATGGATTTGTCCATTGTGTTAAGGGATGATTAAAATGATTAGAGGCACAGTATAGAAGCATTAATTTTCTGAACATCTTTATCAAGAAGAGGAAATAATCATAGTCTATTTGATATGTTATGCACATAATGCTTCTTTTAGCTAATTCTTTTTTACTGCAACTGTGCCAGATTTTAATTAACATACTTGCAAACAAGTGTGAAAACTTGTGCATTTATAATTCTATCTTCACTAGCAATATTATTGTGCTTTCAAAAAGGTATATTTATCATACAAAAAGGGCCTAGAATTATATCAGTTATAATCATCCTCAAGTTGGTTACATGTGAGGGAGATGGCATGCCTTTTTATTGGGGGGAAAAAAGAAGCAGCCTGGATGAAAAGAAACTTTCCTGTGTGGACTCAGGGCTTTGTTATGAAATGACTCAGAATGAACAAGGTGCTTTCCAGGGAGGTACAACCAGAATAACCCACTCGTCGCTCTGTATGAATGCCTTGAGCCCAGAAAACTGTCATTTTCCCATCACGCTTTTAAACACACGTTTTTACTTGCGGTGGCTTATTTGCCATTCTGTTCTCTTTCCCATTTCAGAGTAGTATGTAAGAACATAGAGACACTAGCTACCTCTTGTGTTCAATCTCATTAATTACACTCATGAACTTTTTCTGATCCCCACCTTCCCCCCCTCCCCGGCTGGGTAACTGCTTGTTTTTTTTTTTTGTTGGATTTCAAAAAAATTTCTGAAATATTAAAATTGGTAGCAGCCGTGTTTTGCTATTATGCAGAAAGGTAGATGAAGCAATATTTCTACCTGTATGTCTTCTAGTGAGTTACCTTTTTTTTTTATTTGGAAGACCTAATTATGGAAGGCCTGGTCTTTATTTTGTGTTGATGAAAATTAGTAGATGTTAGGGAAATAAAATACCTGAATTCACTCACCATTTATTTTACTTTCTATTAAAATGTTGCAAAAACTGTAACTTTATTTTGAGTAGTGTAGTTCATTTAGAAGATGGATAAAATAACTGTAGGTGCATTTTTATGGCATGCATTTTTCAGTTTGTTCAATAGATATTAAAAAGTGTATTGCAAATGCAAACAAATGACTGTGACTGTTGGATTTTTTTTTTTTCAGGCATTTGGGAAATCTTTGTTATATTTAAACTGTGTTTAAAGAGAATCTGGCCTGCTAATTTGTAATACTAGTGTATCTGTTTTGTCTTAAATGAGTCAAATATGATTAACTTCTGTAGAAGGAACACATTATAATGCTACAGGCTTTTACAACATATTATAGTATGATCTAAACTATTGAAATCGGATCATTACTGGAATATTCAAAGTTCTATTTTCTCTTTAGGAAGATGCTGTTACAGGGCAGAGCTCTTAAACCTTTTTTATTTGTAGACTCCTCGTCATTTTCCAGTGGAGGCTCAACACCCTTTATTAATTTCTGAATTGCTTCTTTCTACTTCTCCACTTACTGCAGCCATTGGAGGAGGCATATCAGATATATGAATCTGTTTTGAATCTGAAATTAAGAAAAAAGAATCAGAATTTTTATAATTTTTGGAGGGCAAATGCTACTAATTCTGAATGGGATGATAACAGTATCATTGCAAAGATAATTCCGTCGTGTGTTTATCTTGTCAATCAGACAGTTTAAAAAAGAAAAAATACTACTTTATTCCTAAATTAGTTGTCTGCAGAACAGCAAGGTACAGGAGCATGACTGGTGTCAAATGCAGATTTATTGCTTGAATTCAAACATTGTATTTGGTGCAAACCAGTAAAGCTGCAAACTTGTGAAAGTTTAAAAATAAATATCTGTGAGTATGGTGGTATGACATGGTACTTCCCACTGCTTCTGTACAGTAACATACCACAGAAAGAGGGAAACATTCTGATGTTTGCCTAAGCATTGTGTTTGGGGATTTCTGTTCACCTTTCGTTCATCCACATGTGCTTAAACACGAAGATAGGCTTGTTGTAACTTTTTTTTTTCCAGTGGATATCTGGTGTCAGCTGTAAGTGGGAATGTAAAATATTAAATATGTGGAGGAAATGCCACAAGGATTGGGACTTCTGTGTGCTTGACTGCAGTCTCCTCCATAATGTTTTAATATTTTTGAACACGGGTTCCTGTTTGTATACAAGATGAACTTCTCAGATTATAAAAGCTGTCCTTATCAATTGTTTGATTCTCCCTTTATCCTTCAATTTCTTTTTGTTCTTGGATGCTTTTGCTTTCTTGTTATTGACAGGTAGCTGAAGAAGGTTTTTCGTTCTCTTAGTTCAGTTGAGCCCTGGAATGTTTTTATTACCTACAGTGTAGGAGAAATGTAGCGCAAAATAATTCTGCTGAATCTTTTCTTTCTGTGCATTTTAAAACACTAGAGATGCTTGTAGAGAGACACAAAAATAATTTGTTTCCCATTTCAATAAATTGTGTTCCATTAAGCACAGTATTTGCTTTTAAGGGATCTCCCTTCTAGAGCTTTATTTCTTACAGTATTTTATGTGTTTCATAGATTTATACCATGATGCAGCTTGTATATATTTCACATTGCTTTGGAATATGCTTTAAGTGTTGTTATTTTTTCGAAATCCAAATGCACTTTTCTTCCTTATGTTATCACAACAGCTAGTGAACCCAGATGCCGTTCTTCGGGAGTTTTGTTTTTCTGGGAGTTTGTATCCTTGGCTCGTATTGCGCCGTTTGGCTGAGGGTGCCAAGCAGTTGAGCTGTCTCACTTGTTAGGTTAGTCTGGATACAGTTTGTTTATGGGTTTCCCACGATTTGTCTGATGCATGCAAGTTTTGCAGTTTATTTGTGCACAAAATCCAGTGCAGATCCATTGTGAGACTTGTATGTGGACATTTATTTAGATGGAGGAAAATGGTTTAACACTTATTTTCAAGAAGCAGCAAGCTTCCCTCCCGTGCTCTTCTCTGAGCTCTGGCAGGGCAGGACAGAGGTGCCTCATAGACTGATAAGATCATGCAGCTGCTGAGATTAATACTGTATGTGACACCAGCTTTACAAAAAATATACATTTTCAAATATATGTGCTTTCAAATTTTTATTCACAGTGAACAGTTTACGCTTGGACATGGTCAGGTGTTTGTTTGAATACACTGCGTTGCAGCTTTAGTGTTTTTCTTCATTTAAGAAATTCACTCAGGCTTTATTTTGCTACATTAAGTGCCTTGGTCTGAATTTAAGGGAGTGGAGTGGGTGTCTGCTGCGTGCACGTAGCCCTGGTAGGGAGGCTCCTGGCCAAGCCTCAGAGACAGCATTTATGCTCCTGTGAATCTGGTTGTCTCTAGTAAATGCTGCTCATCTCAAAGCAATATCTTCCAAGGAAAGATAGTGCTTTTACTGCTGGGCAAGTAGGTAAAGTCACTTCAAAGGGGGGAAAAAACATTTCACTCTTGTTTTATATATTTAGGAAGCTACTATGGCTTTTTTCGGTTCCGTCACTTTAAGCTGTTTTATCTAATTCAGGATATTTCAAGTTATTATTTTAGACAGTCACTTAAATAAAAACAAACAATTTAAAATACATCATTAAAAAGTATGTTGTGCCCAAAATGAAGTCAATGATGTGTCCCACGGGACCAGAAAATGAACCGTACGATATTATGGACAATTTAAAATGGGCAAATTTAATTATAGCGGGAGCGTGCAATTACTGAATGAGGTATGAGAGATGTGGGAAATGTTCCCATCTAAATAATGACCAGAATGTGCTTGTTCTAATAATATTCCGTAACACATTTAGGGCCTTAGGATTACAAAACTTTCAGGTTATTAGAAGACAATGATAATAGTGTGTTTTATTACCAAATTACTACCATACTCTCTGAGGTATGAAGTGATATTAATGACCATTTTCAATACGGAATAACATTTTTCAACATCAGTAGCATTTAACCATATTAAAATACGTTGCATTGTGCGGTAAAGCCCTGGGGTACAGAGATGAAAACTAGAGAGTTTAATTTTGAGATGCAATTGGGAAATTATTTGGAAATTCAAAAAAGCTTTAGGGTAAAAATACATTAATGAAGTACGTTTTTTAACTATTTGCAATAAATAAAAAGATGCACGTGTATTACCTGGTTGTAATTTTGGTTTATAAAAATGTTAAAATCAGTGCATGACCTACATTCTGTTTAGAGTGCTATATAAAATTTCAATTATCTAAGTGTCTGTTAAATCTAGAAATGAACCAATAAAAGAGAAAATTAGTACACATATGTAAATGAATGCTGGCTGGAATGCATATTAAAAATATTTTTCAGAACGGAGGCATCTTTATAGAATAGGTGACAAGATAACATTCAGTTTCTCTAGTAACATATTCTTTTAATGAGGGAGCTCTGTGCTCATACAATTTACTAACAGCCATTCTTTACAGATTCGTCTGCCTCTTTTTCTGTAAATATTGCAATACTTGTTTTGCCAAGGTCAGATGCTCAGACTTGGTGGCATTATTGTCATTGATCTAATCAACTGTAACTCTCATACCATCTGGTTAAGTTATTATGTTAATTCCAAGTAAATAAGTTAATTCCAGTCACTCAGAACTGCCAAGGAGGAAATTTTATGATGTCAAAATATGTCTCTGAAGCTAAATAAACTCTCTGTACATATTGTATGCTATGGAATGTTGTAAAAACTAAAGATGCATTTTCCTGTGGGAGCATCACTTTCATTTTTCAAAAGAAATCTTGAGTTTTATTTAGAGCCATAAAAATATGGAAATCATATTGTGGTTTTATGGTAACTGTAAAATATCATAAAATATTTGTAAATTACCATCTTGCTGTGGAGTCAGCAATGGAAGATTTGCATATGATATATATACTACTTGTGTATGTTATCATTTTATATTATACAAGTGTTGTTAAATGGGCGCAGTAGGATTCATTAAGGATTGCTTTGCAGCCACGACCCTGTATTTCATGTCAGATGTGGAATTGTCAGAATTGCAAAGCTTGCCATGGGTCTGTACAGAAATAATGGGAGGAACTTGCTGTCTGTTGTCTTAGAGCCTTAATTCTCCTTAAAGATATGAAAGTTAAATCTATTCTTTAATTCTGTGCTAGATTATGGGGGCTTCATTTCTGTAGTTGTGCTCTCCCTTAATGTTCGAAGATCCTGATTTGAGTGCTGAAAAGTCAAGAGGTTACCTTTTAAAAATCCTTGGGAATGTTGGTCATAGGAGTATTGTTCTTGTGATGCTGCATGAGAATGTGTCTTTGAAAATCGAAGCATTTGGGGTTTAAGCAAAAACCAGTGTCATGAAACTCTGGATTAAAATCACAAGAGTTGGGTGAAATTTTAAAGACTGATAAAACGGAAATTTTAGTTAGGACTTGAATGAGTCCTGGTTCAGGTCCAATTTGATGTGTATCTTTTTTTTTTTTACCATACTGTTTTGAAATATGTCAGTTTGTGGCTCTTCCACACTTGGGACTACTTCCAGCTTGGGACTACTCCAGCCATCACTCTATTGCTTATGTCAAAATTATTCTAGTATTTAAGATTAAAATAGAGAGTTTTGTTCTAGTCATAAAAAGAAACTTTGCTAGACTCCGTCAGATAATAAAATCCAGAGTCCCGTGAGTCTTCATGGCTTAGAGCTGTAGGGCACAGAAGAGGTGATGCCTGGTAGCTTTGATATTGTAGCATGGCCTTGGGAGCCATTGTATCTAAATGAATGGAGCGATCTGAAAGTCTCTTAGGGAAGGATTAGTGTTCGGTGGCACAATATGCAAATTCCTTGCTTGGTAACATGGTGTGTAATGCAATTTGAGATGGATTTTTAACTAGTCCAGTTTCATGCATATAAACTTAAAAGCAGTATAGACACTGAAATATTAAGCTATTTATATTGGTTTCATGGTTTAATATTGTGTTTTTGACTGGATATTGTTTAAATAAAATCAAGGTGGCATACAGAAGTACACATTTGGATTAAATGGCTCTTGTAAGCACTGATAAAAACTTGTTATTGGTAAACATTGATAGATCCAAAGTGTGTGGTGTTTTCTGGTGGCAGAAACTAGCAAGTGAGCTCGCTCTTCCCGTTCTGTATTCAGAAGTGCAGTCGCCTGCCACGCTGTACACAAGAAGGAGGTGATGGGCCATGCCCCGTTGGGAACACTCCCTGGTGGGGGTGTCCTAGTTTTTGATGTCCTCTAATGGCACAAGGAAGGTTCTGAGCTGTGATGACTGTGGAGTGCAAAATACTGTTTGTTTTGTACACTGGCAGTAGATGGCAAAATCATCAATGCATGCTATGTTTTCCTTCACTAACGGCTTATAGATACGGTATCAAGTTTGATTTACCATTTTGTCATGATTTGTCAAATAAGAGCCTCAATTATCATTTAGGAATGCTCTGTGACTGCACAGGCAGTTATGTATTTATATGTATGTGTATGTATTTATATATACATATTTATATAAACGTTTGTAAAGTATTCACTAGGGTAGATCTGCTCTGTGCTTACGTGTGTTTAGCTTTACTTAAACTCTCTTGCTCTGTTGTGTCTTCAAACTCTTGCACTTTCCAAGGGCCTTAAATCCATCAGTGATGCAGGTGCAGATTTCTAAAGGAGAATATTGTCAATTTGAAAATCATATTTAAATTTAAAAG
>VZTV01114071.1:1866-42648 GCA_013400875.1 Anhinga rufa | reverse complement strand
GGGGGGCTCCCACCCCAAAGCACCGGCCATCAACCCCCAGAGCAAGCAGCAGCCCCAGCAAGTCCAACAGGGTCCTTTGGAGGATCCCTGGCATCCACCCAGTGCATGTGCTCAGAAAAAGCAATAACATCTTTCTGTCAGTAATTAGTTCATTAAATAATTAGTTAATATTTGTATAGTACTTTGAAGATGTTAAGTGCCCTATAAGTGCACGCATTATTTTTGGCATTTAGGAGTCCTTTCGGTCTCTGCTGGCAGCGCCTAGTCCTCAGCATTAGTGAGTTATGTGACATTGCTTAGGGGTAGATGCGTTCAGCAGAAAGGATTAGTTGCTATCGCTCCCCGCGCTCTTTGCTGGGGAAGGGAATATCTAGCTTCACTGCCCCCTCAGGGCAGCAGAAAGCCTCCTCTTGGGCCCCTGCTCCAGCTGAAAAGCTTTTGTCCTGTGGGGGGGGAGCAGAGCTAAGCTAGTCTGACCCATTCCAAGGCCGCTCCTAACAAGTTCTAGCTGCAAATCCTTCCCTCACTCAGGTGTGGCTTGGTGGGGTAAGGGGAAAAGGCAAATTCTCCTCTTCCAGGCCAGGTAAACCATTACATTTTTTTGCTGTCAACATTAACGTGATATTTTTGAAAATGAAAGATTTTTTTTGTTTGTTTTAAGCATCACTAAGATTTCAGCAGGGACTCTGGTGAAGTTATTCTTAATGCTGGGCTATCAACGTATTAAGTAGCCTCTTGATGTGATTTATCTAAAGCAAACGGAAGCGGTGTCTGTGTCGGTGCTGTTTATATTGTTCTTACCAACTTACTTAAAGCTCCCAGCTAATTTATTATTCTGGGAGTCGAATGCAAGGCAGCAGGTACTACAGTTCCCCTGCAGAGTCTATTTTCAATATTAATTATCTTGCTGCGCATTAAGTAGTTTTTGTTTTTGCGTTAAAAGGTTTATGAAGATTAGATGATTAAAATGATAAACCTTAATTTTCTCAAGCATAGCCACTCTGCAGCAGTCACCTGGAGACAGAAAAAAATGCGCACTTAGTTTTCTTGGGAAAATGGTGCTATAACTAAATTATCATGTGGGAGGGAACAGTGGAAAAGGCTGCCTTACCACAAATGTTGTTGCTGTCCTGCTGGCCACACACTTGTGCATGTGTTGATGTGTCTGCTGCTCATTTTCATTCCCAATAAAGCAGATTTTTGTCTGAGAAATTAATTTCAATTTATGACAGGAATGGCTATCACTTGCAAACATACCACATCTGCTGCGGAGCTAAGCCCAGTGTGACAGCAGAGTATATTTTGACTGCTCTTTGAGGAGGAGCGGGGCTGATGAAACGTCTCTGCGGCTGGGTCTGGTTTCATGGCGTTAAGCTGGGCTGCAGTACAAGTGCCTCTTACAGGGGCAGCTGTTACCGGAGGATGATCTTATGGCTAAAGGAATTTCTTTTACAAACACCGTTACCGCGCCTCGGTTCCCTAGCTGCAAAATGATGAGGAAACTCTGAAGGAGAAGGATAAGTCACAGCCCTACCTTCTGTGAGACGTTGTTATTAGGCTGCTAATGCTGACAGATATCTGGTTTCACTCCTTTGCTATCTATCCCCAGTGACACCCAGAGGGACTCTGCAGAGCTGTTATGGCTTATTACAGTATATCACTGGATTTGGGGCTGTTGGACCTCAGCAGATTTGTTGATTTTAATATTGGCCTAAGAGTGAAGTGAGGATCGGTTGGTTAGGAAAAATATATCTATCCCTTTTTCGTTGAAACTGGTGCACTTGAAGTGTGGCCGGAGCAGCAGAGATGGGTGCAGGTACCCGAGCCCTGCCCTGCGAGGCTGCCGCCCTGAAAATCCCACGCTGGAGTTTTCTGCCCGATCACCATGATCACGCCTAACTCCCTGCCCACTCTCGCCTCTGCTGCTTCCATCGCAGGGGACACGTGCTGGGTGAGAGAGGGCAAAGTGGCCCGGGCAAACCAGCAGCATGCTGGCCCCATAGACAGCCCTTCAGGTTGTCTCCTGTGACCGGCCCAGAGTATCTTTTTTCCTTCCCCCCTCCTTTATAAACACCTTTATAAACACGGGGACTTATAAGCAGCATAAAATGTTTTGTTATAACAAAGTTTCCTGCCTGTCAGGCAGAGGAATCCGCGCAGTATTTGCTAATGCTAAAGCCATGGGAATTAAAGTCACTCTTACCCCCGCTGCACTGAGAGGACGAAGCCGAAAGAGCCCAAGGTGCTTTGTGAGGTACGGTGTAAGCCGAGAAGCTGAGGACAAGCAGGAGAATTGCTCTGATTATTTTGCGTGTGGGATATATCCATTTTATATGGTCCTGTGGTGGTTTCGGGACACTTTCCTTCAGTCTAGCACTCTAAATATGATTTTTTCTATGAGGCTGCTGTCATTAGTGTTATGAGTTGTTTGTTGATATCATGCAGGCTTTTCAATAACCTAGAATTTATTATGGATATTAGAGATGCCAATGTTTATCCATTTTACACCTTCATTATCTGATCTAGCCTCATCATTACTTCAAATACATACCACGGTATTATTGCTGTTGTCTTGTTTCATTATAATTCCCATTTGTTTAGTGCTTTATTTCTAAGAAATAATTTATTAGAAAATATGCTGAAGCATAATCAGCCCCAATATCATGTATGTCTGAATCTCAAGCGTTTGACAGAAAAGGTCCGTGACTCGGAGGTGGCACTGTGTCTGCTTTAGGCCAGTGTTGGTAGACTGGGCCAACAAACACACTTAATGCTGGATCCTGAACAGCCCCTGAGAGCCTAAGATGTCTGTAGTGGTACCTCAGCCTCCAGCGTGTCCACAGTGAAGGTTCCTCCCGGTGCTAAATATAATCTCTGTCCTCAGAAAATGAGGAGCTGGTCTTTTTAACACGTGTCCCACCTACAGAAATAACGACTGATGTGCATTTGATCTTTTTCCCCTAGTTCTCCTGAACTGAACCTGTATGTTGCGTGAGGCTACACAGTCAGCTGTAGAGAGGGGAAAGGAGGAGAGAAAGAGAGAGGGGGGGAAAAAGAAGGAAAGCAGGATGCAGCTGCTAAGACTAAGATGGACATAGATGTCACCCTGTCATGATGACAACTGTTAGATTTTTATGTTGAGAAGGATTTTAAGGATCAACTAAATAGAAAGTAAAGCTGAGATGGGAATGCAGAGAGGAAAGGGGCCAGAAAGACAGCTGTGACACATCTGACATGAGGCAATTCTTGATTAAGGAAACAGCCTGTCCACACTGGGCAGAGAAAGTGCGCTCGGAGCCTAGGACAACTCGCTGAACACCCTGCCCGAGAAAGCGCACTGAAAAAGCTGACCTGAACCCGCTTTTAGCAGTGACTCTTCTAACTGGAAGTGTTTTCCAGCTACAGCGAAGCTGCACTCGGCTATGAGCAGGCTCTGCTTTGCTGCACTCTCGCGATGTCCGTTCTCGGCCATCAGGGTAAGGCGGTGGGATGCCACCGACACTTGGGAGGAAGACAGCCTTGGCTCGCTCAGCTGCCCTTACCTCTGATAGCTCGATGTAGCTCATGGCGATCTTTGGCCACAAGTAACACAGAGTTACAGGAGGTCTTGCAAGAGCATCTGCTGCAATAAAAGCAGATAATTATCTCTGTGTTTTAGGGAAGCTTACAGTGAGTCTGAGTTAGTAATTCCAAACATAGCACTTCATCCACGTTAAAGGCTGGAAGGCAAAGCCCGAGTTTCTCAGCTTGGAAGGTGTCATTAATAAATCAACCCATGGAGAAAATACCAGAAAGAGTGTTTTAGAACAAATTATTAAAACAGTATATTTCATCCAGCAAGTAATTATCACACCCGCTGATATTTGTTAAGATATAATTCAGTGAAAAATAAAATCTGTGTTTCTGCTATAAATTCTGGCTCGATTCCCACAGACACCAATCCTCAATCTTTAGCCAAAATTTGCTGAGGCATTGTCTGACACAGAAAATGGACTCTGAGCTCTAACATAAAACCTAATTACAGGAGGTACTGCAAGACAGGGCAAGAGATGATGCCTGTAGTGCTGGAGAAGACAGGGTTTGGTACCCATTCTTTTCCAGCAAAAAAATACCAGCTATCAGTAACACCGCCTTAGATGCAGAACATGCACACAGACGCATGCATACTCCAGTATTGAAAAGCATAAACTGCCTTCTCTCCTCCTCACTCAAAACCCAAACGCCTGCAGCAATATCAACAAATACCATAAAAATTAGAAATACTGTTCTGGTTCCCAATGCAAGGAAGCTGCGGTGTGTGCATGAGCGTGCAGGGGGGAGCGTGAGGATTTGGCTAGTAGGTAAGAAGTCAAAATTGATTCTACACAACGTAATCTTTTGAGAGCCTGTCCATCTATCCATGAGGACCTGCCTCGTGTCTGGGCAGGACGGCAGCTGGGTCAGTCACTGCGGCAATGCCCATCTAGGGGCAGCAGGATATCATGGGGGGCTTACGGCTCTGCAGGCATTAAGACCTCTAGCATCAGGACTGGATTCCCCACGTGCCTTTCTCTGCTTAGCACTCGGGAAGCTGCACTTTGCTGACGGTTTTGCCTGGAGGCTGTGTATTCACATAAATGGGAAGTTTGCCATAGGCTGTATGAAAGAGCATAGGAACGAAGAGGGCTGGCAAAGGCAGGTGAACAGCATGGCTCTGAACTAAGCTGGAGGGAAAGTGCTGCAAAATGCACTTTTGTGTGGGAACTGCTCAAAACTGAAGGCTCCGTCTGCCGTGGCAGCAGTGTGCAGGCGGTGGGAACGGTCAGCGGCTGTCTTCAGCAAAGTACTGGCTCCTCAGCAGTGTCCAAGCATGGACCACGGGCTGCATCGAGACTGAACGCAGGTACCCACTCTCAGCGTTCAGCTTTCGTCACAACTGCATAAGTGACACGGAGCAAACGTTAATGCACATGTTAGAGAGACATGAGATACAGGGGATCTCGGTTCTCCAGAGGTGCAAGGAATCATGGCTTTGTCAGGTCGGTGGTACAGGCTGTGTAACAGGCTGTAAGGTACGCCTGCTCCCTGCTGATTCTCAAGCACTCTTTCTCATTCGGGACACGGTTTGATGTTGCAGAGCGATGGGTAGGACCCATTCCTTTGTAGGTTTGTCTCCCTGCGGTGCCGTTGTGTGTATCTGCGCAGGGCCTCCTATCCACAGTTTGGTATTCTTGCTGGATTGCCTGGACGCTGCTGCAGCTGAGAAGTGTCTGCGTGGCTCCTGTCAGGGACTGTGTTCTATATGATGAAGTGGTGACAGCTAAATGTACCAAGGTTAAGAAGGCTTTTCCTTCCCTGAGGTGTATGCCTCCTATATCTCCTAGGCTCACCTGTGTTGGACTATGCTGCAGAAGAGCACCTTCCAATTGCTCCCACCACTGCACCCTACCGTTGCTCTCTGCCACCCAACTAATTCTCACTGCATGCCTGAGACCTTCTCACTCCGTGAGCAGCATCACATAATCCTCACACGTCAGCACGCAACAGCCACCAGAGATCACGTATAGGCATTAAATGTATTTGTTGAGAGGAAGGAGGCTTCCCAGATGGAAAGATTGGAGCCATTCTCCAAGGTTTGTGCCTGCTCATGCACCATCCCTTCACTACGCTGGGATTAATGTTTCAAAGGAAATACAGTCTCCTGCGGGCACTTTCAGAGAGGCCCCATGAGCCAGCTGAAGCAGGGTAAACTTATAAGGTATACAATCTTCTTGCCTCTTTCTCTCTGCAGTATGTATAGTAATAAACCCCTTATATAAGTATACGTGTGCTACCAGGGATGCAACACGAGCTGTTAGTTCTCATTACCCAAGGACAGGCAGATCTGTTATTTACTGTTTCAGTGCTCGCAGCATATTTGTGGGACGGCGTCAAGGGTTCATCTCGCCACAAAGAATTCATGCTATATCCCGCACAGCAGGGCATACGCACAAGAAGACACTGTTAATACAGCATCTCTCCACTGGTGGTGAGACAAAATTACCTTCCTTGGTTGTCCCAGCTGGCATGGGATTAGCCGGGTAATGAACATCTTAAATTTGCATTCCTTGGGGCGTCAGGAAAGGAGGAACAATACTTTACCTTAATGCAAGGTGAAAATCATAGTATGGCAGTTGAAGAGGAAAACTGTGAGGTTGCCCTCGGGAAACAAGGGACTATTTGTCACTTGTTTAGGAAACAGCAGGATGAGACTCACAGATTTGCTAAATATCTGAGTCAAGTTCCTAGAGGAGAAGCAACTAATGGGCTTCCTGGTACATGTTCTAATTTTCCATCACTGGTTAGCTCATTGTGGTAAGCTTACGGTGGTCATGACATGCTTTGTGATAGTGATCAATATCTAATTAGGCAAAATGTTAATTCGTGCCTGGAGCTTTAAGCCTCACCTTCAAGCACCAGCCCCGTGTGTGTTACTGCTCTCTGTGACAAATCACTTGTGTTCCTGTTCTTGACCTGACAGGGTTAACCCCTATCATGACAACGCCATTAGCTCACTTCAACCTCTTTTTTTTTTTCTGTGTGTGAAAAGCTAAACTACAGCTGTCACTTAGTCAAAACGCGATGCAGAATGCGCTGCTCAGGCTTGTTCCCTCTGCTGCAATCCCTGCGGGAAACGCGGAGGGACAGCCCTGCCCTGTGTGCTGGCTTACACAAGAATGAACAAGGTGCTTTAAAAAAAAAAAAAAAGCACTTTCTGGTGATCCAGAACTGCTGCAGTTTCCTCCTGCAACATGAGGAGATTACTGCCACCCCTTTCCCTTTCCTCCTGCCGGGAAATCCATTGCTGGTAGTATAGCAGCACCTAGAGGCGCTGGGCCGGAGGTGGCAGCAAGCTGTCCGGGACAGCCCCTGCCCCGAGGAGCCTGCAGCTGGGGCTCGGGGGGCTAAAGAGAGGTGCTCTCGGGGTCCCAGTGAGCGCCCACAAAACTCTGGGGGTCGGGGAGAGAGTGCCTTTTTCCTAGCGTCACAGAGGATTTGGGGATGAAACCAGACCGGACCCAACCTTCCCGCGTCTCAGGGCTGTTCATCCCTTCCACATTCAGACCCGCCAGCTCTGTGGCACTTAGCAGACTCACCAGAGCTGACTTCTGGGGGGGATCCTTCGGATCACTCGCCTTCCCCAGCAGGTAGGGGCAGGGGAAGGCCAGCCAGTTTGTACTGGGAGATCTGCCTCCTTACCTTGTTAAACCAGAGGCTCCCTGTCGGCAATACCGGCACCCCCAGCCTGCCTGTACCCCTCTCCCTGCTTGCTTCCCCCAGCTTCCCTGCCTGCTCTGCTCTCCTGCGTCCTGCTGCCGCTGCTCCAAGGCAGCCCCAGGGTCTTCAGGGGCAAGTTACCCTAGAAACAAACTGTACACAGCTCTGCCTCACGGAAGGGATCTGTGCATGGGAGAGAGCACTGCCTTATCACGGAATAATCCCTCTCGCTATAGGGTAAAGCTTTTTCCAAGTAAGGCTTTTTTTTTGGGTGTGTCTGTAGATCTTGCTATAATACAGTTAAAACTTCTGTGGAGGTTGGGCACATCGTCTGATCCTGACGTGGTCAAGGAAGGGAGAATCTGCCATCGACACCGACACAGTCATCGGAAGAAGCTCCCCTCGCTGCTCCCTGGAGCTCACCTGGCTGCTTCTTCCAGGTGTTTTTCCAGACACCTTTTCTGAAAGATCAAACAGTTCTTTATGCCTGATATTTTCCTCTCGTGAAACTACTCTTGTGTTCAGATTAAGTCACTTCTGTCTGACTTTAGCAGTTATATGAGATAAGAAAGAAATTTGTCCTCTATAGCCTTTTGTCATTGCTATGGATCTGAACTGGCTTTGGTATTTAAGCATTCATGAGAAAATATGGGTGCTAGAAATAGTGCAGCGATTTAGTTTAATGCTATATACAGAGGTAACAACACTTCCTCCAATTAGACTTAATTTCCTTATTAATATAGCTGTGAAGCTCAGCCTGCCTTTGGTGTCTGCCTTGGAGAGACACTCGTTTTTGCTCTGCATTTAGAAGAAGAAGCTCTGAGCGAAGGGGTGGAATTAGGGCAGGACAAGGGGATCTGAGGAGAGTCAGGTCAGTCCAACCCTTCACAAGGGGCTGGGGCAACTGACTGAGGTTTAAGATTGTAGTTAGTTTCTGGCCAGGGAGAGAGGTCTCAAACATTTGAAGAAGGGGATGAGATGGCTGTATGCCACCTGCTCTCCAAATAGAGCCGTGCTGCTTCTCTGCTGGGGGAAATGAGACTGGGATAAGACTGGGAGAGAGAAACTCGGTCCATTTACTGGGAAAGCTGATGAGTACATCGAGACCTGGCCTTGCCTCTGCCTTCCACTGCTTGGGCCAACGGTGGGTTCATCCTCTAACCCTGTGGGCTGAGCCATTCGTGAGCTGAACGGCTCCTGCCGTGAGGGCTATGGCAAAGGCTAAGCTGACGGAAGGGCTCTGCGTCGGACAGATGGGTAACCTATCTGTAAACTGATACAAGTTAGAGCCGACCAGCTTTTTGTGCGCAGACATGCTTTTCCAACCCTTTCCATTGATCTTATTTTAAGCTAGGCCTAATCCTAGCAAAGACAGAACAACACTAAGGACCAAAACATCCCTTAAGAGAGGGCCTCGGTTCTGTGCCACATCCTGCTGGCTTTCCTTTCACCCAAGGGTTTCCCTCTGCAGCTGGTGGCAAGCGTCATTAATGCTGTTACACTGGGAGGTGCAGCTTGTGTTCATATTCCCTTTGCACAGGACCTTTGACAAATGTGTAAGTACGTATTAGAAGATATTCCTGGAATAAAACGGGCAAACTGACAATAGAGACATAACCAGAGAGAAAGGAGAATGGAAGCAACTGTCACAAGTGAGACAAGTCTCTCACCACTGCCCTGCCACCAAGACACCTTGCTCTTTATGCTTGCCATGTAACCAGTTTCTTTCACCCTGTTTTTCTTTCCTTCATCTCCCATTACCTTCAAGTTACACAAGTTGTGGTTACGCTTTGTACAAAAGCTTGTAGGCAACACAGGCATTGTGGAAACTTAGTATTTTCACCGCCTTGATGCCACCATCCAGCTAGCAAGCTGATTCATCGCTGCTCTCCCTGTGCCTGGCAAGCTGAAAGGTAAGTGCCTTCAGATGTCAGCGCTCGTAATGGTGATTGTATTTTCACTTGATGGTTCATAATGTGCTGGTCACCAACCCCAAATAAGCAGGGAACATTTCTCACTCCTGCAGCCGCTGTTGAATCATTAGCCAATCTCCCCAAGTACTCTTGGCAGCTTCTCGCCACCTCCACAAAGGGCTTTTGGCCGCGGAAGGCTCCGGGGCAGGCTGAAGGTGGTGGGGACTCCCGCAGGCATCGAGGTGTGATTACTGACGGGGAAGGTGCAGTTCACCTCGCTCTCATGTGCAGCAATGCTCAGCACATGAGATGAGCAGATCTACAAACTCCTCGTTCCTTAATCAAAACCTGATATTCCAGCAGGAAGTGGCGTGTGGAGCCGGGCAGGGTAGCAGGACTAGCATAGCCGTTATAGCATGTCAGCAAACAAATTTATTGTCAGTACTCACGAGCAGGTGGAATGCTTTGGAAAGAACAGGAATGTACAGGAAGGCCTGAGACTGTCGCTTGCTCTCCTACTTGAGCAGCACCATTGGGAGCCCTCTTTCTTGCTCTTGAGAGCAGCATAATGCAGCGGAGGATTTACCTCTGTTCCGGACTTTCAAAAGCATAAAACTGTAGAATGAGGCACTCCCTGATTAGCTCCACTGCCTAAAAAAACCTGAGCTCTGTGCCTCGTTGTCTCTTTCTGGGAGAAGAAAGATGGCTC
This sequence comes from Anhinga rufa, assembly GCA_013400875.1. Taxonomy (NCBI): domain Eukaryota; kingdom Metazoa; phylum Chordata; class Aves; order Suliformes; family Anhingidae; genus Anhinga; species Anhinga rufa. The sequence continues at coordinate 32,790 of VZTV01114071.1, read as the reverse complement.
AATCCCATTTTCTTGTACAACTTGCTCCCCCAAGGCACATTCTGCGTTAACCAAAGTTTTCCTTACCACTGTACCTACAGTGCCAGCACCTAGCTGGTATCCTCAAGTGAGCATCTCTGCTACTGCAGCTATTCTTAACCTATCAGGGGAAAAAAAAAAAAGCCTTCTGTAATCTAAATCTAAAAAATTGGTCTAGAGGGAGGGTGAAGAGGGCTGCTGGAAGATATTCTCAGCAGAGGAGGATGCATAATTGCAAACCAAGCATATTCTGTGCACGCCTAGGCACTGGTCTACAGAGAGGCCAGGTCTGGGAGTAACTTTACTGATGCTAATAAATCAATATGAGTATGTATGAGATCAAGACCTGTGAAAATTGATAAGGGCAACTAGCCAGCTGGTGTGTGTCAGCGTAACTCCACAGAATTTGATTTGCACCAGTTGGTCAGCTGCTGACCATAAGGACAGAAGCGTCCGTGTGCCACAGGGTGCGAGCCGCTGCAAAGTAGGGGCCCTACAGAGCCCCGCTCACCAGATGCTTCGTGGAGTCCATTAATTGCTTAAAGAGCAGAGGAGCTGTTTGAGCGTTTCCTCAGGAAACATGGAAAGGAGCAAAGCAGAGCATCTGGAGCGGAGTTTCACAGGCACGCCAGGGCAGCCGTGGAGGAGCGGCTGGTGGGCAGGAGGGGCAGCAGGAGGGCAGGGCAACAGGAGGCAGCGGAACGGACTCTTCCTGCGCCCACCGCTTGGCATTAAGTGTACCTGTTGGACTTCTGCATGCTCCTTCAAAACTTCTGTGGGAGATCAGGCACATTAACTCTTTGAACTGTGGTGGTGATGCTTGGTCTGGAAACTACGCAAACGGGAAAATCCACAAAGCATGTGAGTGTTTTCCAGACTGTTGGTAATCTTGTCGGACTTTTCAGTAGGTATTAGGTCTGCTGGTGCTCTCCATATTTTCAGGGAAAGGGGCACAAGTAATAGCTGTCTTGCTCAATGTCAGGAGTGACTAGTGAAGTCGGCATTAGCTGCAAGAGCCATTTCCCTCATTGCATTAATTCTGGTGTGCAAGATTTCATTAAATACAAGAAAACAGACATTGACTGAGTATTATGAAGCCTCTCCTAACTGTGGTTACTTCTTCTTGTCCTTTATAAACTGAATCTGTACTAGAAGCGTACACGTAGCAATTCACTTAAAAAGTGACAGTAAACAATATCTTTGCAAACTCACAAATAAGAATGATTTTAGCTTCCAGAGAGGGAAAAGTTGTATTTCCCATTCTACAGATGGAGGTTTGAAGCCCAAACCTTGCCTAGGGTCTCTCCTGTTACCTGTGTAAGAGCCAGGAACTGAAGTCAGGTCTCCTGTACTCCAGCCCAACCTTGTTACTGTAGGGCTATTCCCTAGTCTGTTTTTCCTGCAAGCCATTACTCTACAAACATGATAAGTAGACCAGTAGAAGTGTTTAGCATTGAATATTTCTAGAGTATAATAATTCCAGCCTTCCTTGGCAGAAGAAACATTACTCTTGTCAAAGATGGGGAAACTGGGACACAGTGCTTTGTCCAAGCTTGTGGGACTGTTAGGATTAGAGTCCTACGCCTCTGGACTGCGGCTCCGGATCAGTTCTATGAACTGTGTTGTATGAACTATGTTGCCTGTCGGTGCTAGCTACTGCCAGTGAATTAAGTAATAGCTTAGTGTAAGAGGAAAATTAAGCAGTACTGAAAAGGGAGACAAGATATGCTTTTCAATGAGATTTGAAAATTGAGACGGAGAGTTGAATAGGTTTGTATCGCTGTGGGATCTAGAGATGCTAAACAACCAGCTATCCACAGCCACGGTGGTGGGAATATCGACCAGATGGAATTGCTCCTCCTGAAACGCAGTAACCCGTTAGTACTGCGGTGTTGCTTGGAGGGGGCTTATTTTGTCATGGGAGGAAAGAAACAAACCTTTCTTTCCCCGACTCCCAAAGTCGTAGGGAAACCTGTGTGCGACAACATGGTACTTAAATTTTTCTTGACTATTTTGCAAAGAAGATAGCATCAGAGAAGCACATGGAGACACAGTGGAAGAGAGAAAGGTTATAGGTAACAACCCTAATATTATCAGCACGATGAACACATCTATACTGTGAGGCCACATCTATGTTGTGATGGGACAAACTGCAGGAAAGACGTTTGAGTGTGCGGAGCCCCAGGATGTGTGCGCTCCTGTCCCTGGCACAGGCTGTGCCTTGGCTGTGCTTCAGATGGGCTGGACGGAGGTGAGACCAGGAGGCAAAGCAAGTGACCTGCGCTGCCTCTTCAGGTCCTGCGGCTGAATGACGCTGGGGTAGATCAACTGCACTCAAGATCTCCTCTTCCAGAAAACTCTAGGCAATGTCAGATGACAACAGGGGAGAGTGATCTTGACAGTAGGTTGAGAACTGCAATGAGCTGACAAGTGGTGCAGGCGTGGTGAGGGAGAGATGAGGGTGTGTAAACACCCCCACACCAAATTTGCAAGACACAAGGTGGAGAGAGAGGATTATGGATGCTGAAACTTTTTGGAATACTAGTTTTCCAAGAACATCTATTTTTGCTATGATGCTCCCTCTCCAGTTATGTTCCTAATGCTTTGTTACATGAAATCTAGTTCCAGCTGACTGACATACGGCATCAAGCAAGGCGCATCACAAATTGGTCTGCCAGCCTGGTGAACTGAAGAGGAAAATAAAAAAATCCCAATTCCTGAAAACTGTCTTTAAAAAAAGATTAAACCCTACACAAACAAAACTTCCAAACAAGCTGCCTATATATATATATCATTGCTTACAACTAAGGCAAGGGTATGCTGTTGAGAGAAGGTGGCAGGGGTCTAGATGAGGTGGAGAGGCTGGTTTTATTCCCTGTCCTACCGAAGTCCTGAGGACAAGGAAAGGCAGCAGTGGCAGCTGCTGCTCTGTACCTGCCAGTTCTGCCTGACTTGATGGGGCACCTGGAGTCCAGGAGGATCACCCCATGGTGAATCCTCTGCAGTTTGCGTTAGGAAGTGTCGTCTGCAGCTCTGTTCCCCTCTGCAGACTGCCCTGTCCCTCAGTAAGAGCCGGGGGGGGCGATAAGAGCCGAGTAGAGCTGCAGTGCTAGTGGAGGCTTGCCTGCTCCTTTCCAAACTGAAAAAGCATGTTTTGTCAGAATGGAAGAGATTAGGGACTATTTACGAACATCACAGCTTCCAAGGTTCTGGAAAACCTTCCAGCAAGTTTCTTTGGTTGCAGAAAGGTCTCTCAAAGCACCCTGCCTTTAGTGCTCTTGTAATCCTGTTTTCCTGGTGACGATTAATCTGCAGAGAGCGGAAGGGCTTCTTTCTCTGCCCGCCTGCTGCCAGAGATGCTCCTGCTGACCAGGGGAAAAGTGTGGGCTCTGGGAGCCCTGGCGATGGCTCTGCTTGAGGGACCTTGGGTGACTGAGGGGGATGTAGCATGTGGAGCTGGGGGCAGTCGGGGTACCAAAGGGTTTCTGGAAAATTAGCAGTATTTCTGGATGACTGGGCACAGTGGTGAATTTATAGGGCTCTTCTGCTGCCTCAAAAAGGAGCAGCAGAGAAGAGGGGGTAAGGGGGGGAAGGATCAGCTTTGATTAAGCTGACAGTTCTGCTTATGTCACTGTGGACACAGCCACTTTTGCCAGCAGCAACTTAAATAATAAGATGCAGAGGGGGAAGGAGGGAGTGTGAGCGCTGGGCTTCTCACAGTGCTGTTGGCAGTATTTGGATGAGAAACTGAGGGTGTGATGGATGGCCGTGATGTAAAGATACATGGTGATCAGTGCTCTGGAAATGCAGGCAGATTAAGTAGAACTGTGCCTGACTAGTCTGAAGGTGACTCTACCAAGAGTCAGTTGCTTGATGCTAATCAGTTTTTGTCCCTCACAAATAATATTTGTACTGAACTCAGCTGTGGATACAACAGTTCTTGCAAATAAGTTGGCAGATGCTGCTTTCTCACTTTGGCCTAGGCCCGCCTGCTGTGCTGCTCACCAGGCTCGAGGGTTCACAGGCAGAGAAGAGCTTGTTTGGTCCTGATCAGATCGTGGCAAGCAAAGTTGCCCTTCAAGCCTCGGCAGAGCTGTGAGTGGTCCAGTTGTCCTGTCTCCATGCCCCTGGTCCAGCACCCGCTGACCCCACTGACTAGCCGTTGTGCAGGCTGGCAGAATGGTACTCCTGTCACACCATGGTTTGAAGATAAACTCACTTCTCAAACTCTGTAGGAGTCTTTTTCCAAATTTTACCTTCCTCTGGCAGTCAAGGATGATCTATACAGCTCTCTCTAAGCACCTCTAACTTCATAACCTAATGTAAGGCAGAGCGTGACTGGCTGGCCTGGGATGTACCTGCAAGCTGTTGTGAGATGGGATCGTCTCTGCCATCTTCCTAGACACCAGTGAGGGCTGGAAGGAATAGGGGTGATTAATCCCCAGGTAGGGAATGTGAACCACAGTGTCCATGTACCTGTATTAGACTTGATGATTGAAACTAAATCTTTTCGATCCACTGTTTTAATCCTAAACCCCACCTTTAGAGAAGGAGGAGGGGGATGTAGCAATAGTATCGAGACTGGCTGCTGTATCGGGTGCATTACCGTCAGCATGTGGCCTGTGCACGACGAGTCCATAGCGTTTGTAACTGCAGTTACGGACAGCATCCACCAAATCTTGTATTTCACACAGTGGTTCTGTCGTGGTTTAGCCCCAGCCAGCAACCAAGCACCGGCACTAAACTGGCAACCACGCAGCCGCTCGCTCACTCCCCCCACACCTGTGGGATGGGGGAGAGAATCGGGAGAGCAAAAGCAAGAGAAGTCATGGGTTGAGATAAGAACAGTTTACTAATTAGAATAAAAAAAAAGCAATAATAGTAATGATAATAACAATGATTAAGATAATATAATATAATAAAAAGGAAAACAATGAGGGAGAGAAACGAAACCCGAAAAGAAGGAAAACAAAACCAAACCCAAAACCCCACAAGTGACACAACCGCTCACCACCCGCTAACCGACGCTGCCAGTTCCCGAGCCGCGATTGCCCACACTCCCCCCCCAGTCCCTGCCAACTCCCCCCAGTTAATATACTGGGCATGACGTCATATGATATGGAATATCTCTTTGGCCAGTTTGAATCAGCTCTCTTAGCTGTGCCTCCTCCCTTCCCGGCTTCTTGTGCACCCGGCAGAGCATGAGAGGCTGGAAAAGTCCTTGACTAGTTCAGCACTGCCCAGCAATAGCCAAAATATCAGTGTGTTATCAGTGTTATTCTCATACTAAGTCCAAAACAGAGCCCTGCACCAGCTACAGTGAAGAAAATTAACTCTATCCCAGCTGAAACCATAACAGGTTCTTAAGCCTTATGTTAGACTGCTGGACTTGGATTCAAACCTCATTCCATCCATTTTCATGGACAGATTCAGAGTAAGTGAAGTGTCTTTCTGATTTGATAAGCTTGATGTGTATTGTGTATAGTTAGCTGTGACGGGCAGCTCTGAGAAGAATCGTTTGTATAAATACCCAGATATTATTTGGATCCACACCTCCCTAGTCATTATGAAGAGGTGATCTTTTGACATCTTTCAAAACACCATGTCAAGCTATTTCCAAGGAGGTTTCTGCTTGGAAATGAGTATAGAGCTTTAATTTTAATTTTGTAGGAGTTAAATTGAATGTTAATAACATCTCCAACACTAGCCTTCACATATAGAACATTATGGATATCTATCTAGTGTTTCCAATTAACCAGGGGCACTGTCTGCTGTCTGCCTCATCCAAGGACAAAAGTAATTGGTTAGGATAGCAAATTGCCTTCCATTCTTGCAAATTAGCATTAGAGCATCACTATAGAAATAATCCATGCTATCTGGATTATGGCAATGAAATTGCTCTAAACGAAAGCTGTTTTCTGAACTAATATTTAGAGAAGACGAGAGAGAGAGATATACATGAGGGGCATTCCTAAATAGATTCCAGTGTTTCTTTTTTTGAAAGAAGTTCTTTTTCTCCTGAAAGGGTAATGTACATTTATCTTGCAAGGAGTTTCCTTAGAGGGTTTAAATGAAGAGTGAAGCTTTAAGAACAAAGTGAAAATGGAAGAACATATTGCCATGGGAAGCTCAAAAATGAGACACTTGGGGTTTCAGAGAGTTATCGTTAATCCCCTCCTGCCCCGAGGGCATTCCTGTGTGACCATCAAAATGACACACATGCAGCTGTCTGGCAGTTTGCCACATCTCTAGGTTTGATGGACTTTGCTCCGGGGATGGCTAAACCTCCAGCTGTGCAGAATGGCAGTTTGTTTTCCTTGACAAACACGCTCAGATGTTTATCTGACCTATCCGAGTCCGCAAAAGTAGCTTATAAATTGTTTCAAATGCTTTTTTTCTCAACGCCTTTTCCTTACCAGAACCTGGAAACACAAGAGGTCGTCAAAACCTGATAGCCTGTCCTGCCTGAGCACCGCTTTACTGTTAGATTAGGATCAATGGTCGTACCGGGGGCCTGCTAATATTGCTGTTGTACTCGTGGCTTAATAAAAGGTGCACCTTATTAATACAGGGGTGAAAACCTGGACATATATCTGTCTGGCTTGGTGATAAGACTGGAAAGGTCATAGATGCCCCGGCACAGCACAAAGCAGTCTCTAGCTGGTTCCCTGGGGCAGTACAGTTCATGCAGTTACGTGGCGCAAGCGTATACTTCGAACGGGTAAAAGGAGACAAAGAGTGAGTCCAAAATACACTCCAGGAGGCAAAGGGAACTCTTCAAAGAGGGCAGGAGCTCAGTGGCAGAGCTGAGGGTGTGGTGGAGGGCCATCAGCCAGGGGCCGGCGCCAGCAGCACGGGCTCCCGGGAAGGCAGCGCCTTTCTGTGCGCACAGCCGAGGCGTCAGTGCCTGAGACGGTTTGGTTCTGGTCACCTCATCAGCTTGGGCAATCTCTAAATCAAGAGATTTAGAGCATTGAAAAAACAGTTTAATAATAACCGATGAGATATTAGCATTGATTTTGAAAATGCTGCACAGGTATGATAAAAGAGCAGATACGTGACGGGTGACAGGGAGCTGTATGAACCGCTTGTTTGGCTTTGTTTGTGTTGAGTAAAAGATGAGTGAGAGAGACAAAAGCCTCTTCTTAATAGTACCGTGAATCTTAACAGCGTACGACACACATAAATTTCGAAGCCTATCCTATCCTATGCAGCAGCACGCTGACACAGGGATGGTTTCTGAGACAATATCTGATGCCTGCAGACAAAAAGTTTATTTGCTTTTATAAAAAAAGTGAGCTAGAAGTACGGCTCATGGGCGCGAACTGGGAAAGAGGACAGAGATTTCCAAAGCTACTGCCAATCCCCTTACATGGACATGATTTGACTACTGCACTTACTTGAGAGGGACCCATGACTCAACACGTGAATCTGAACTGAATTGCATTCGTCATGACTCCTAAGCTCTAAAAATAACAGCCTTTCTAAAAGTTTAGTTTAAAAAGAGACCAGGGGGGTGATTTAAAAAAAAACCAACAAAACACAACAAATCCAACAACAAACAAAGCCCTCTGAAATAATGGGAGCAGCTGTACATATTTCTTATCAGTGAAAGAACTAAAATCCAGGTATCTTCGGACTCAGATAAATCCTAAGTTTCCTGTGTGTACAAGTGAGACTGTAAATTTGGAGAAAGGCTGCTGCAGGAAGATGAAAGTTCCCTTGCCAGATGAGGACTTGGCTCTTCTTGCTCAAATACACACGTTTTCAAGATTATTCGCTTTGTGAGAGACAGCTCTAAGTCGAGGTCTTTCAGTCTCTTAACAGAACTCCCGAACGTGTTAAATGCATGTGCAATAGGCACGATTCAGGGAAACTGAAACCTGTTGTATGTCTGCCAAAAAGAACAGGGCATCTGCAAGAAGGAATACCAAATTGGGATGCCTAACGCACTCAGGGCAGGAACACAGTGCTTTTGGAGTACCTGCAGTAGATGCAGCACGACCTGCGCTTGCAGAACTAGACCTGGAGCCATGGCAAATCTGTCCCCAAAATGTTTGGGTAGGCAGTTAGTGCACTGGAAAATATTAAACATTTTGGATCTTCAGTTGTTTAGCTGACCACTATATGTGGGTTTGGGGTTAGGTATTGCAGCAGCATGAAGTTCAGTCTGGTAAGCCAGGTAAACAACGAAGCTGTGGTACGATGGGAAGATGTTGATGCCCTCCTGAGGCACCTGGTTCAAAATTGGTGCCTCTGGCTGTAGTGCGGCTATGCCCCGGGATAGACTGAAAGGATGTGGTTAATCTTCCGTAGCAGGGTAGACCTCAACTTTTTGTGGTGTTTTTGTGGCATTCATTTGGTCCTTACTCAACTGACGGGCTAGTTTTATAAGATGTAATTTACTCAGAGGTTCAAGCTTCGTTTTTAATTTCTATCTGATTCAGATTTTTAGGGCAAATACCTAAAATGCAAATCAAACCTTCTGCATTTCAGGTGGAACAAAATTCAGACATACAAAAAATCATATATGCCCCAAGAACCAAACCATCAGTCTGGGTTCACCTGAAATTTTGTCTCCTGAGCCTGCAGAGCTGGTAGCCAAGCTGAAATCAGTGGGGAGCAGTGCTCTGCCTTGCAGCAAGGCTTTGGAGGAGGAGAGGGCGCACAGGCTGCTGTCTGCATGTCCCTGGGACAGAGCGGGGAAAGCAGTGCCCGAAGTGTGTGTCAGGGGTACAGAGAAAGCAAGCAGGCTTGGACGGGCTAAATCCCTGCTTGACAGCTTAATCTTTCTGCTGAATGGCAGCTTTCGAAAGGAGCCATCCCGCTCCCGCTGAGGTCAGTGGGACCTGCTGCCATGACTGACTTCACCCAGCGCAGGTGAGAGCAGAATCGATGGGGTTACCTCTCCAGCACGGCAAAGCCTTTGCTCTTTTTCCCAGTGCTACCAGTAACACAGAGACAAGTGCTGCATCATTTCCAAGCAGCCCCCCCAACTGAAACTGGTGAGCTCAGTGGACTGCAAACAGGCAGGGCCACCATATGGTCAGAAATTCAGGGTTAACTGCATTAACCTGGCTCATGCTTGAACACGCGGATACCAGCCCTTCATAAGCAAAGTTCTCGGGGCTCAGCTGGAAGATAAGGTCAGAAACTGACATTTTTTATTCTATTTTTTAGAACTTCTGCCTCCAAATATACAGGTGAAGTCCATTCCCTCGCTCAAAAGTTAATATTGCAATGCCAATACATGTCACTCAAACGGTATCACAGACTAACGGAGGCAACCAGATATCTTCTAAACCGCTGTAAAATGGTTAGTGTTTACACGCACAACCTTTCTCTTGCCAGGAAAGATTTCAGCTTTTCAGGTGTCTGAAAACACAGACAACAACCAGCTGTGCATGTACCCTGTTAGCTCTCCTCCAGAGTTGGATGACTGCTCATAAATCAAAAGCAAACACTCCAAACTGGCCTCATCTAAGCCATCCTGCATCACCTCTGTTATTTGTCGACTAATACAGGGCCAGCTGTCTAGTTAGTGAAACAGAAGCATTAAATTAGAGAAATCATGGGAAATGGAGACTGAGAGGCCCCTTAAAGGTCACCTGGTCCATCTGCTGCCCTGCGGCAGGTTCAGCTTTACCTGCCCCACTTCTCCCTGGTTTGTCTAACCTGTTTTCCAAACTCATCAGTGATGGAGATTCCAGAATTACCCACCATTAGGTAAAAAGCAAAAGATGTGCTTCATGAAAAATACAACCGTTCAGCTAGTAGCTTCTCTCTGTCAGGTTAATCTGATATACAACACATCCACTGTGTGGTTTACTAATGCTTCGAGGAAACACGCTGATCCTGCGGGGACGTGCAAATCTCAGCACTGGAAAATGAGAGATCCATGCTAACTTCTGCCTGTAAGGTTGTTATTGGTAATTTGCGTAGACGAATTTTGGCTAGACTGGATTTTTGGTCTAATGCACTTAGGCGGTTGCCCTTAAGACCTTAATTGTAACAAATGCGATTAGCCTACGGTTCTCCAAGAGAGGCTGCACTGACAGGGATGGGAGTGTTTCCTTCCACCCTGCACAGGCCAGACAGGACACATCCCAGCACAGGATGTTGCTGTCCCACCGGCTGCTTGCTTTAATGAATACACCAGAGCTGTTTAGTCTGTACAGAGATGAAGCATAGCCATAACCCGTTGCACATCCCATCTGCACTCCTTTTTAACTGTCCTCAGCCTCTCCCAACATCCATAATTCCAGAGATTACAGGAAAGCTACTCTGCTGCTTTCATGTTTCTTCCACCATTTCACTATTTCCCAGGCACGTACTGGGAAGCTCTCCTGCAGTGCCCTGTGGGTGATTTCATTGAGACTACTCAGCTCTTTCTTTGCCTACCCAAGCCGTAAGGTAAAATGGACTGAACTCAGTGTCTGGCACATCCCCCTCTTCTTTTCCTTCTCCTTTTCATCCCTGAGCACATTTTTTATGGCGGGGGTCAAAGCGCCCTCCAAAAGGGCCCACCCCCAGGCTCAGCGCTGCAGTCATTAGGAGAAGGTTGCCACATGTTCCTCAGCGAGCCTCTTCCACACTTCGGCTCCAGTTACTTCTCCCCAGGACCTATGGGGAATGGCACCAAATTGCTTCCTGCAACCTAGCATCCTACCAGTGCTGTCAAGCTGGCACCCCCAGAGTGCTCAAACCAGTCAGTGCTAGAGTAACAGAAACATGTAAGCATAATGTCAGCACATTACGGATTTATTCCTTTTTTAATATCAAATGTCCACATCTTAATCCCAGTCAAATTAGCTGAACTCCTAAACACTCTTGTAGGGACTGAGTGGGTGGAAAGGAAGAATATTTGTAAATGGATGAGATAAAACAGCGGGAAGAGCTCCCACAGAAGAGGCAATTCAGAGCTAAGCCCAGGCTCTGCTGCGTGGCAGTGTCTCTGAATGCCCCCTCATTCACTGATGAAGAGCAATCGACTCTTGAACGTTACCATTTATGCAGTTTCTGAATTGTACTGTTTATAATATGTTTTAAACATTTTTTCCAAATCTGTGTACTTCACAGGAAGATGGGGGACAAACTGGCAATGGAAAGGAGCAATTGTAAACTAGTTAATAGGCCTGACTGTCATTTTTATTCAGCCTGTATGCGTAAAGCTTCTTTAAAGTAGCTTTAAGGAAAAGGAGAATCAACCTTCTTGAACTCACGCTATTTTATACAGTCTGAAGAGCTAGCACAACGCTTGTATTCCCTTCATGGAATATAAATCAGAGAATATTAAAATTTAAAAAATATCATTCTGAATTTGCTCTGCTTAACACTGGGAAAATCCATGATTCCAGTGATAGAGAGGAACAGTATAAAACTTGTTTACCCATATCGGGTACTGCAGGTTTTACCATCAATTCCTGACTTAGCAGCAGCTCTCTATATCAGCTGGACTTTCTTCATAGCCTCATATTCCAGTATTTTCCTAGCCTGAAGCTTCCTAGGTTGCAAGATATAGCCCGATGTTGACAAACCAACCTCTCCTCTGGCAGATCAAAACTCCCCGTGCCCCTCAGAGTAGACAGAATCACAGAATGGTAGGGGACACATAGGTATTACTTGCTTCCTAATGCAGGACTCAAAGTTTCACTTTTTGGCCTCTTTTAAGAAGAGTTAAAATTAGAGGAGGAGGCAAGTCAAAAGATTTGAGGCTGTGAGGGGTTGCACTGAAGTCTAGGTGTTTGGCTTTTCCTATTTTTATTTTTTTTTTGGCTTTTTTTGAACCTTACCTAAAGTACTTATATGTGGTGGAATTAGAAGCAACGCCGAACTGCTGGCCTACCACTTGTTATCTTTTTCTCCCTATGACTTATCCTCCTGTTTGGTAATTGCTCTTGTTTGAGTAGATTTGGTTGAGTGCAGCTTTTAAATCCCTCTCAGAATGAGGCCCCAAAGAGAGAGTTGAAGAAGAAGAAATTAAGAGGAGAAATTCATGGGCGCAGAGAAATTGAGCTAAAATCCCAGAATCCCAGCACGGCGGGGGCTGGCAGGGCCCTCCGGAGCTCCCCCCGTCCAGCCCCTGCGTGAGCAGCACCCCCAGAGCAGGGGCACAGGACCGCGTCCAGGCGGGGTGGGAATGGCTCCAGGGAAGGAGACTCCACAGCCTCTCTGGGCAGCCTGGGCCGCTGCTCTGGCACCCCCACAGCAAAGGGGTTTTGCCTCAGATTTCAGTGGAACTTCCCGTGTTCCAGCTTGTGCCCGGTGCCCCTTGTCCTGTCGTCGGGCACCGCTGAGAAGAGCCCAGTCCCACCCTCCTGACACCCGCCCTTCAGACACTGATAAGCACTGAGGAGATCCCCCTCAGCCTTCTCTTCTCCAGGCTGAACAAGCCCAGGTCTCTCAGCCTTTCCTCCCCAGGGAGATGCTCCATCCCCTGAGCATCCTTGTGGCTCTGCGCTGGCCTTGCTCCAGCAGCTCCCTGTCCTTCTGGCACTGGGGGCCCAGCACTGGACACAGCACCCCAGCTGTGGCCTCCCCAGGGCCTCACACTCTCACACTCAGAACTTTCATAGATGCTTTTAAATGTATCCAAAAGAATAAAATATCTATCAGAGGGTTACCTTTGCCAGTACTTCTTAACAAATCACCAGAAGCTTTGGATATGCAAGAAACACCGAGCATTTTTCCCACTTTTTTAAACATAACAATATAATCGGAAATAAATAGATTTCTGTTGGTTTCAGAATAGCGTCATACTGTCCAGAAATAAGGTGGCAGAAAAACCTTTCAGGTAAAAGAAGAAATTTCATTAAGAAACAACTGAAACACTTTCTTTGTTAAGCGTAATTAGCAGTTCAAAGGCACTTGCCTTCAAAATCTCTGCTTTGATTCCTGTCAGATGCAGAGGCAGTGACAAATGACATGACATTCATCAACTAACTTGCAACATAAAAAGATTTTTCTCTAATTGAGGGGATGGCAAAACAAACTCTTTTTTTTTTTGAGTGAGCTTGAAAAATAATTTAAGTGGCTGTCAAATATCCAGCAGTGGATAGTAGACAACTGGATGGAAATTTTTCAAATTCAGTTTTTGCCCATTCCCAATGTTTTTCTTTTGAAAGCATTTTACTTTCTGACATCTCAGATGTTACTTATAGGAATATTTTTTTCCCTTTTTTTAAGATATCTCCTGTTCAAATTTGCCTGCTGACTTCACTGTGCCATTCTGACAGCTTGCTTTGGGACTAGTCAGCTCTTCTGCAGTGTATTCCAATTGAGAGGTTTCAAAGGAGGTTTATTTTGTTTTATTTTTGATCTTCTATGCCTATTGAGTATTGTGCTGGCCTTTTTTTTTTTTCTAGTTGGCTGCTCTAGTGTTTCTTTCTCTTTATTCTCCACTGACTCACAGCACATTTTTATTTTACAGGTGGATACTGTTTTGTGTACTCTTCTTTGCATACTGTTTTTCTTAGCCTCTGGATTCTACAATTAGCATGATTCTGCCTTTTTATTTTAGAAATCCAGCTAGAATAACTCAGGGCAAAATGTGAGGAGCGGAGGGACTTGTGAGTATGAACTGCTTGCAGCAGAAATCCGAGGTCTGTGCTCTAGCTGAGAGTTCAGGAGAGAAGGGGTCACTGGTCCTACTTCACCTCGAGTACCTCAGCGTGGCTTTGATGACTGCAGCAGGTTATTTCCATGTGTCCAAAACCTGCCCTTTCAGGTTTTCCACAGGCTGTGGGCAGCATTTCAAGCTGTGCAAAAAGAGAAACTGAAAAGCCTGCAGAAATACTCACTGGTGTGAGTTTAAAATCAGGCTGTGAAAATAACTATACAGGTTAATAACAATCCTACATCCCTGTTTCTTTGTCTGTAGCAGTGGTTCAAGGTTATAAACATAACCCAGGCCTGTCTTCTGGGGTTGTTCCTGACACCGGACTTTCTCTCTCTTTCCTTGTTACCAGTCTGATAGCTTGGAAGTGTGGCTGCCTCTGTTTCTGTCTCAGTGCAGCGCATGAGAAGCAAACGTCTGCAGCAAGAAGCATGTTGGAGGCCTCGGTGGAAGAGGAAGGATGTACTTTGGAAAAGCAAATGTTCAAAGGAGCCATAGCTGCCGCTTTGTGCAGAGTGACTCAGCTCTCTGGGCATGGATTTGCCAACATAAATTGCAGTTTAACTCAGTGTTTCCATGAAAGCAATGAACTGACAGTCCTACTCTGAGGTCTGGTACTGCCACGTAAAAACTTCCATCAACTTTAGTGAACTTTTTGCTATTGAAACAGATGAATAAAGACAGCACATTTGATTTATTATCTGTGCTATGCTGCTATGTAAGTTAGAGCAGGGCACTTGCAGGCACTGTATGAACACCCAGTCAGGGAAGGTCCCTGCCCCAAAGAGAGGAGGCCAGGCAGGAGGAGAACGGGAGAAGCCAGAGGTAATGTCACCAAGAGAAAGATAATCCATATGTCCCCAGTTCATGGTTGTCCCTCCCTAACACCCTTGCAGAGCTAACGTCCTCTCATAAGTTACATCCCCTTCACGCATCACAGCGCACCTCTGCTTTCTGGTACCTCACAACATGAGGGAGCATAGTGTCTGGTCTAGGTGAACAGGAGAAGAAGCAAATCTAAAAATTTCTAAAAAGATTCTACAAATATTTTGGGAAAATGTTCATTCTGTTTCATATATGAACTAACTTTGTGGTCTCTGACCTGCAATTGTTTGCTATAGAGATTTTCCTAGAAAACTTTTAAATAGACATAAGATTGAACAATCAGCAAACGGTAAATAACAACGGTTACTTTCTTGGCAGTTGAGTCTGGAAACCTGGCTCTAAAAACCATGATAATGCAGTTGGAGACCAAAAATATACCATAGGTGTGCATGCAGAACTGAAGTAACTTAAGGTTTGATATTAGAAGTATTCATTGAACAGTACAGAAAAAACCTCCATCTCAGGAAAAGTCAAGATTCTTAAAAGATAATTTAGAAAACAGAAATAAGGTGCGCCAATAATACTGAGTCACTTATGGCCTGCTCTTGATGGACATGTGGAGTCTTGTTTGGACATGAACCCCTTTCTTCTCTAAACTGAAATATTTACTGCCTTTGTACACCACAATAAACAGGACTATTTTCACCCACCTAACTGCCAGATATGACACCCTCTAAGTAAAAGATCTGCATGTCATCAAATCCTGTACTGAGTGGTTTTCCTTTAAAGACACCATTTTCAATTTATCTCAAAGTCCAGCTTAGCTCTGAGTATCTCTTTTACGCCGGTACCACCAAATTGTATCAACATTATAGGATTATGAAGTGGGATCACTTATCCTGTCAACTCTGGCTTCACATTGATACTTCCAGCAGAGCAGGTGCTATATTTTATTAGTTACAGAGATTCATTGTGCATCCAGAAACTGCCCTCTGCACCCTGCTTTTATAATAGGATTCAATGCAGCTGAGCAAATACAACCTCTGTAATATATATGAAATACAGGAAGATAATAGGAGCAGGATAAACTCTCTGATTAGGTATAGTGTGCACAGTGAATCAGAAATACAGAGACGCTTTGCAAGACGGGGAAAAGGGAGGAGGGAAAATGCGTTTAAGGTCTGCTGCGAAGGCCTAGGAAATGCTGCTTAAAGGATTTCTGTCCTAACCAACTCTGTAATCCTTACCAAAGGCCTGAACGCAATTACAACTTCAGTATATTTCCGTGCCGGGCTTTAGTTAAATTCTTAACATTGCAGTCAAATAGGGGAAAAAAACCTAAAACAAATCCAACGTACTAGTTGTTAGTAACCTCCGGATAACGAACTGACAGCAATTCCCCAGCCCAAACAGCTTAATCCATTTGTTTCTACTTACCTCCATTTGCCTCTTGGATATTTAAAGCAAAGGCTCATTTTGTCCTGCAGATTCGGTGCTGCTGCTCAGTATTATCTTGCCTGATCATAAAAAGGCTCCTGACCAAAAGGAAGAGGAAAGCAATACGTAAAACAAACACAGAAGCCCAAGAGGAAAGCTACACCCTAAAGACCAGCACTAATAGCAACTGCGAGACAGGGGAAGAGAGAACACTCCCCATTACTAACTTTTTCCATTGATACATCTGTTACAAAACAATTTTGCTGCAAAATTCTCTTCCTCCTTGCAAGCAATGCTTTGCCGTATGTGTAGACCTCAGATAAATGACATGATGAGTGGTTTGGGATTTTTATTTTTTTATTTTTTTTTAGGACCAAGTAAGCAAATTAGTGAAATATAAACTCGAAGCTCAGCCGACTGCTTTAAAAGCATAGTGCTAGGCAGTACTTATCACAAGGTGCATTTGTCCATGCTTCAGATTTTTTTTAATTCTCAAGTCTTCAGTGGAAGCAGAGTCATATTTGAAATAACCACCTACGGGACTTTCTCGCCAGAAAACCTTAGTGCAGCAGGGGTGAATGATTAATAACTTAATTTTTTAAGAGCTTGATGGGCAGACAGGGAAAATATGCCGAACTGTCCTTGCCTCGGAGAGATTTCTAGTGCCAAAAAAGAACTGCATTGAGAAGGAGAGCTCGTGATTTCACCTCTAAAGACTTTAAGGCTAGAAGGACGGGTGGAGGGGCAAAGCGGGATTTACCGCAGCAGCAGAAGCCGCTGGGTCCAGCTGTGTTTTCACAGCCTTGCCTCGGTGGATTTAAGCTTCTCCAAGCTCCAGGGCTGTTCCTTGGTGTAGGTCACAGGGTAGCTATGCGTGTGAGCGAACAAAGGCTGTATGGAAACTTTTGTCACAGCCAGTTAATATGTGGCTTGGAACAAATAGCAAGCAATTTGGTTTGAATTAAAAAGTTTTGACAGTTACATTTTGCCAAATGTTAGTCAGAGAGGAAAACCGATGGATGTCTCATGTTTGAAAATTCCTAGGGTGTAGTAAACTCATTTGTTTTCAGAAAGTTAGGATCAGATTCTCCCCTCGCCTCAGAATAAATCTGGAACTACTTCAGGGAGGCTGACAGAAATTAAGGTTGTTCCATTCACCAGGGTAAACGAAATCCGCCTTGAGCCCACGGCCAGAAAACGCTGTATCCAGTAGCAGAGGTGCAAAAGAACTGTGGCAGGCAGTAAGGCTGACAGGCCCTCTTAAAGGTAATATTACTGCCCCCCCTTAACCCTCCCCGTGACATATTGCTGTTGCGGTTTTCCATCTCCACATGCTGAGGTGGTGTGCTGATGGGCTTTCTAAAAGTTAGGTAAGGAGACACTCAGGTCATGCATAAAGGTGTAACTCAGCTCACGGGAGGAAGGAGTCTTCTTGTTCCCACCTGGGATATTTGAGGAGACCTGAAGGTGTGTGGTTCCCAAATCCCCTTGGACCCAATGGAGCAGGTGTGCCTGTATCCTCGGTGCTCCTTGAAAACTGCAGTCAGCACCTCCTCCAAGTCTTGTTTTCTGAAGGCGCTTTTCCGCGTGTGCTCCGCTGCGCTAGTAGCAAACCAGCAAGCCTTTCCATCCAGGCTGCCAAACTATGGTCATCCAGGAAGCGATGGCCTTGGGGCGCGAGCCCAGGGGAGGCAGAAGTGTCCCCAGCCCTGACTTACCCATTTCTTTTGAGCTGAGAACTGCTCGCTGGGCAGGGGTAACCCCCCCAGTCAGAAGGCAAAGTCAGATGCACGTCTCCCCTCCAATGCAGCGGGGCCCCGTGCCAACCCTTGAGCAGAATCTGGCCAAGGTTTTAAGACCAAGGTCCTAAAACGCTGTACAAAAGGGTGAGAACTGGTTTCAGAGGGACAGGGCAATTGAGTTACACAAGTCCTTGTGTATAAAACCAGGCCTTTAAAGGAACAGAGGAGCGACCCCTTTTTTTAAAGAGTCTTTTTGGATTATTCCTTTATGAGTGCTCCTTTTGGCCTGGCACAACGTGGAGTTACACGGCAGGATGCTTTTTTCTCCCCTTATATTTTCTCTCAGAAAAAGCATCCGGCAATGCTGCCTTTGTGGCTGGTTAAAAGCTTGACACACCAACTCTGAATAATTGAGCCAGGTTAATGGTAGAACATCATTTACATGCCTCCCAATTACTTTTAATGAGCCCGGTTGGTACAGGTGTTTGGAGAAATTGCCAGCTATGGATTTGTTTGGGTTTGTACTTTCTCACTGTTCACAGGGCTGGTCACCTTACGAAGGAAAATCAGTGGAGTAATTCCAGTACAATTATATTTAAGCTATTGGTTTGAAAAGGGCCTTTATGTAGCTTGAAGCAGAATATTTTCTTCCTCATTATTAATGCAGCACTGCCAGCAGCATAGATAACTTGATCAGGATTACCAAACCCTGCTATGTATGCAAGCAAGGACGTGGTTTATAGTCAACCCAGAGGCTAGTTATGACCAAAAATAGAGAAATTGTACTGTTCTCCCCTCTCTGTATCACTGTGTATATTAATTTTATTAATACTTGAGCATAATACATATTTAGGTGTTGTAACTAATTACAATTAATTCTATAATTACATCTTATTCTGTATTTACCCTCTTTTGTGTTGTCGCTTCCCTGCGCGCATCGTGAGCTGGTTCAGTGAGTTAAATGGGCAGAAGACGGTCCGCTCTCGGTGGAGTTACTTTACTGCCCATTTAACTCCCTGAACCGGGTCTCTAAGAAGGTAGACAGCAACAGTGCTGGCACAAGGCAAGTGGTAGGAATGGGTAGCTCAGGACACCGTGTGTGGGGAAAGGAGGTGTGAGGAGCCAGGTTATCTCATGTGGTTGTAAGACTGTCTAACTGTGCTAGAATGGTTTAACCTGGAAAGTTTGGGGATTAACAAGTGCTGAAAATTGACAGCAATGGAAGTGTAACTATTCTTGAGTATTTGTACCTGGCCTATGTGAGGCAAAGGCTACGTCGTTCACTGAAAACAGGCCAAAATCTGTTAACTCCACACCACCTCAGTCAAATCATCAGAAGAAAGAGATAGGCCCTGCAGATAGCTGATTGTCAGGGCAATGGTTTTGCTCTCCTGGAAATGCTTTGACAGTGAGGGGTGCAAGACTTGGCTGCTTAAGCGAGCGCCACAGTGGCTGCAGGGGGCTGGGCACCTTGCCGTCAAGCCAAAAGAGAACTGGTTACTCCTTTGCTGCATGAAGATGCCATCATTGCAATTTATCACCAAGGTGAACTAGAAGGATTTCTAGCTGGAGACTGACCCAGTAGTGTAGTTGTAGGGCACCCAACCACCGGCCCAGCTGGCGAGTCCACACTGCCTAAACAGCAGGAGCTGTGGCGGGAAGCTGGTCACAGCCGGGAAGGTGCTCCGAAGGATAAGGGCACTTACAACGTCCCTACTCTCCAGTCTGCACACGCTGCTGGAGTACTGACATTATGGGTGTATTTTTATGGCTGTTGGCCTTACCGCAGGGCAGTTCAGTGGAGCTAAGGACAGCTCTAGGCCAGCAGTGCTCCAGTCAGGCTTTAATTCTTCAAGACAAGGCCATTACTGATTTGCTGTACTTGCCTCACTGACATGTTTTGCTGATCAACTTATTCACTGAGTGTGGCCCTTTGCACACCAGGGAGCTGTTACAGTGGGAAACATATTTCCCTGTGAAGCTTTAAATAAGATTTGTTTTCTCTTTTTTTGTTCATTTGGAGGAAGCTCTGTGCTGACATGTCAACATGTTTTTCTTCCATCTGTATGTATTTATCCTTGAATTAGAGCATCTCAGAAGCTGGAGAACGGGAAAATCATTTTAGTTCATCTAATCTATCCAGGAGGTCAAATACAAGATAAACCACCAGTATATATTTTCCAGAGTTAATGTTCCAGTTGATGTGTCGCTTCTAATATTTTGCATAGGAGAATGTTTTAGCTCAATAGATCTCTTTCTCTTCAAAGGAGGCTTGTGATGGCCTTTGTCTCACTGTTCTCCTTGTAGCTATAATGCCACTGTGCCGCCCCCATTCATCTGTGCAATATTGACACTTTCCCTTTCAAAATTAGCTTTTAATAAATGTTGACCAAGCCCAGTCAAATTCTTTGTTCTACTGTTGTTTGTGCTTCCTACTGACAGAGCCTCTAATTGCATCTTTTTCTTTGCCTTTTAATTGAAACAGAGCTATACCGCAGAAAATGTTATAGCCTTGGCTGTTTAATATGACTCTGTGATCCCCATCCTTGCTTCCGTGGAGCATCAGGGGCTTGCAGGCAGCGGTTTGATGGCTATCTTGGTTCCCATGCCCTGCTTCTGCCAGGCTGAAAGCATTAATTTAAGTACTTTCCTCTTCGAATGAGCATTGGAAGGCATTTCCACAATGGTGGTGTTTCATGGCCAAGTCTCATTATCGCTGCTCCTGGTGGTGGGGGGAGACGTGCAGACGTGGAGGCAGGGCTTCCAGTTCTTAGCACAAGGCAATTCACCCTTAACAGACAGATATTCAAAAGGGCCCGATGGGGTGGAGTTGAGGATCTGCACAACTTTGGCCTTAAGTGATTTGCTCCGAGTCATCAGTGAACAAGCCTGTGACTGTCAGATCGAATCTGCTGACTCAAAGGGAGAGTAGATGCCTTGCACAGCGTTACACACTTCAGTGCTGTGGTCCAACGTTATAGACTTCAGTGTCACAAACTCAGGTTTCTCCAGGGTTAAGGCTACAGGTTACGTGGCAGCTGAGGAGGCACTTTCTGAGTCTAATTTCTGGATTTATACCCTCACACTTTGCCTGTTAGTCTTTCAGCTCTGAAAGCATTCTATGGATTTGGGCCACAGACAGCACATACGTTAATATACACTGTTTTGTATAGCATAAATACATGTGAAGTGAGGGGATGTCCATTGCAAAGAAGTACTAATGAACTCCATGGAACAGTGGAGCTGACTGTACCCGGCTTCGTTTGGGAACAGAGATCAATGCAAATTAAATTTGTTCTCACAATAGCAGCAGGATCCCTGGGAAAGCAGAGAGGAGCTGGAAAAGGGCATTTTAGAAAAGACATTACAAAGTGATTTACAGAAGATTAAAGGATGACATAAAATACTAGTAACCATGAAAAGCCTGGAGGCTACTCTGTAATATTTTGAAGCAGGAAAAATTTACTCTTGGGAAGCAAAAGAGGAAAATAGAAACAGAGGAATCAATCTGTACTTAGAGGGGGCTGGATTGTAAATTCACTGCAATCAACAGTAATTCTTCCACAATGGGTCAAGCCCATATAGCTGTGTTGTAAGTGTTGCACAGGAATCTTAATGGTGCAGAAAATGGTGGAGGGCATCTGTGCAGTTCCTTCTAAAGAGGCAGAATATAGTGCCCTTTGTTTTGCAGACAGGATTGGGAATGATGGTCTCACCTGTCCCTGGGGACTGCCAGGTAGCTACAGGGCTTGGGTCAGCAGGAAAGAGTAAAGTTAATTAAGTGCAATAATGTGATGAGGGTGAAAAGTGAGTGGGTGAAGGGAGGGGCTGAAATTTTCCTTCCTATTCAGTAAAATGACGAAGCCTCTTTACATTATTTTCCTCTCTGGTCTTCCCCCCCACCCCCATCTTCTTCTTTCCCCCACTTTTTTTTTTTAATCCTTTATTTAAAGAGAGACCCAGAACACCCTCCACTCCACATTTTCTTCAAGAAAATCCCACGCACGCTATAGTTTTGTGATGTTTGGCTATACTATTGACCTCCCTGAGACAACCTGCTGGAAAAATCCATCCCCCAGGACCCACGCTGTCCAAGGCAGCCATTTCCCAGCCTTCCCTCTGCCTACAGCAGCAGCATGGCGAGTCACGCCAGCGAGATGCAATCTCGGATGAGCGAGCGGGGATTCCTCAGACGGAGGCACCGCAGCGTGTTTCTCCGCCCGAGAGCCAGGGGTTTGTTTATAATTCACCGAAGTTTGCCTTGTGGGCTTGCTTCTGTTGTACCTGGTGGAGCTTCCCCACAGCTGGGACCTGTGAGGCGCGCTGGGTCGCAGCCCTGAGGGGGTCAACAGGGACGCCCCAGCTCACACCTTGTGTGCTCCACAGAATGGCTCTCTAAGCACAGAAAAAAACCCCACATTTTCGCAGCGAGCGCTGCTTCCTTTGAGAAGTTTGGTGTTTCCCCGGTGCCAGGATCCCCGCTTTGGGGCTGGCTCCGCCACGACGCCGGTGCCGCGCTCCCGGTCAGGCGGGGAGCCGTTCCCGCCCGCCGGCGGAGCGGCTGCCGCGAGATGGCGCCGTCGCCATTGCAATGAGCCGCCCGTGCCCAGCCTGGGCCGGCGGAGCGTCGCCAACACCGATTTCTTTGTTTTAGTGTGGCTTCTCGTCACGGCGGCCCTGCCCGAGCTCCCCGGGCGGCGGCTGGCCCTGGCTCCCCGCACGCAGGCCGGCGGGATGGTGGCTGAGCCCCACCGCCCCGAGCTCCCCCATGAGCGGAAGATGGCGGCCGTGCTCTGTGGTGGGACAGGCCCAGCCGCGCAGCGATGGCCCTCTCGGCCACCTGGCTCCTTCAGCAGCAAGCCACCGGCACAAACTGGCTTTGGTTTGTCGTCCGCAATGGTTTAGCAAGGCACAAACCCAGTTCTCTGCGTACTGCCAGCGCCCTCCTGACGTTGCTCAGGACAACTCACTCAAAAGCAGCTCTATCGGTGCTGAAGCTTTTTGTGGACTTTCTAGATTATGCTAAATAGAATCATAGATTCATCACAGAATCACAGAGGGGTTTGGGTGGGAAGGGACCTTCAGAGCCCATCCAGTCCAACCCCCTGCAGTGAGCAGGGACATCCCCAACCAGAGCAGGCTGCTCAGAGCCCCGTCCAGCCTGGCCTTGGGTGTCTCTAGGGATGGGGCATCGACCACCTCTCTGGGCAACCTGGGCCAGGGTCTCACCACCCTCAGGGTAAAACATTTCTTCCTTGTATCCAGTTTCAACCTACCCTCCTTTAGTTTAAAACCGTCACCCCTTGTCCTGTCACACCAGGCCTTGCTAAAGAGATCGTCCCCATCTTTCCTACAGCCCCCCTTTAAGCACTGGAAGGCTGCAATAAGGTCTCCCCGCAGCCTTCTCTTCTCCAGGCTGAACACCCCCAGCTCTCTCAGCCTGTCTCCACAGCAGAGGTGCTCCAGCCCCTGATCACCTCCGTGGCCTCCTCTGGCCCCGCTCCAGCAGGTCCATGTCCTGTCTGTGCTGGGGGCTCCAGAGCTGGACGCAGCGCTGCAGGGGGGTCTCACCAGAATACATTTTGACAACAACAAAAAAATACATTAATAGTGTGGCCAGCAGTGTGGAAAGGATTATACTAAAAAAGGCTTTGAAAGAATGATTTGGGAGAATAAAAGATTCTCCGCTTTCTTATCTTTTAGCTAACATATTGGCCCTATGAAGAGAAAGCAAACATGAGAACAAGAGAATGGTGGGCATAACTGCCCTTTTGAGGAAAAGTGGATACTTTTGTGGGGTTGACAGAAAATCCCAAGTTAGATGTGTAGGGACATACAGATCGCCCATATAAATGCAGCATCAGATTCACTTTCTTGCTTCCAACAAAAGACTGTACTTGTGTCAGGTGCTTTCAGAGGATAATACACATTTCTTGATAGAAGTTGGGTTTTTCAGCACTTACAGATTTCTTGAACGTTATTGTTCCTCTTGCATTTTATTCACAGTTGAAAGTATCTGGATACTCTTATTGATAGGAACAGCTGAACCTTTTTTAGAGTCCTGCTTATTTGGCCTCATAGTAATTCATGGCAAATGCGTCACAAATTAATTATGTGTTCTGGGAAACAAGATTTCCTATCATCCCGTCTACTGGTTGTTGCCATTTAATTTAATTGGTGCACCTCTTGTTGATATAGTGTGAGACACAGTAAACCTTTACAGTCTCTTTTCCATTTATTTTTCATAAACATCTGTTAATGTCAGTTCTAATTCACTTCCTCCTTCCACTAAATTTTATTTGATCTGTATCCTCATGAATGTCTTTTGCATGTTAATAACTGTTCTTGCCCTTCCTTGAAGCTTCTCCATTCCTATTTTATGATTTGTCAAAAGGGAGTCTAGTTGAGACAGTGGTATTAAAAACACGGAGGTGGAAAGTGGGAAGGGCTGCTGTAATGCTGAATACAGATGGGAATGCTGCACAGGATAGGGGAGGTCGCATTACCTCTGCCGTAATAGTGGCAAGTCCATATCTTGGTAGAGTTGGTGTTGAGTCCTACTGACAGTAGCTCCAAAGGCATGTTGAAAATTTGGAGCGAAGAGCCATTAAAACATCAAACACCTTGGAAAATATTACCTGCAGGGATAACTTTCAGGGCAGCTTTACGAATTTAAGGAAGATTTGATCAGGGTCTTAAGCACCCTACAGAAAGGATACAAATTTGATAATAAAGCAATCTTCAATCTGCTAAAATAAATGTAAACAGAGAGCTGAGGGCAGTCAAATGTAGATTTACAATAAATTGCAAAATCCTAACAGGATAATTCGCTGTCAGAACAACTCTCTGGAGGCTTTGGTGGCTATCCATCCTTGGGATTTTAAATGTGATCTACCTAAAAATCCTGTAATTTAACATGGTTCTTCTACATTGCCTGAGCATCTCTGGTAACAAAAGGAACCAGAACTCTAAAAATACAGTTTATTCCTATAAGACCAGCAAAGGCAGCCAAGCAAATGCTGCCAGGTAATAGGTGCAAAAAAGGAACAATCTGTCTCATGGAAATAATATTTAGAACAGCTGAGATTAAAAAAGTGACCCTGGCCCAGAGGCTGTTCCAAGATATTGGGTGATTCTTCATGCAGCCAAATTCCCTGGGAGGCTGTGAGCAATGCTAAGTGGGCATAAGAATAAGAAGCAATCTCATTTCCTCTGGATAAAGAACACTCTTAAGCTCACACACTGTCCGATTACAGGTGTGCATACTGGAAATGAAAGGGGAAGGTGTATTTCCAAACCAGCCAGTACTTCACTGAAATCCCCTATGATGATACAAACTCACCACGGGATTTTACGCCCAAATGCGATAACTGAACTAGGATCCTTGCTGATTCACTTCCAACCCTATCTATTCATCGTACCTAACTTGGCCTGAGGCAAAATGTCTCAGCCTTTCTCACGGGCAATGCCTGGGACTGTGGGGATGCACTGCTGCTCAGCACAGCCTCCCCAGGACCGCTCACTCCTTGGGCAACCCTGGGAATTTCTGCTGCGCTCTCATCTGTTCACGGTATTTTCATTCTATTTGTAACACGGGAAGGAAACACTGGCAGCGTAAGAGCGGGAGGGAAGCAATGTTGGATGATGTCTGTTACCCCAAATTACAGCAACGCAGGACCAGAGTGTGAGCTCTGGTAATGAGCTCATGTGGGTGGTGCTGCTGAGGTGAAAAGTAAACCCAGGATCCTGATGGCTTGCACTCACCTCTTTTATGGCTTGGATAATGCCTGCCCAGGTAACTTTCACACCTTGCCTTGCGAACTTTCGATCAGTATTGCTGAGCAAAGGTCTCTCCTTGCCATTTCCACCCTGGAAGGGTTGCATTTTAATAGGGAGGAAACTGAATCCTGTAACCCAAGTTGTGTGTGATGTGAATGAGTAAACTATGGGAAAACATGAGACACACCAGCTCCAATATGAGAACAGACAAACAAACTTGATATTTACCTGCCCAGTCAAACAAGACAGGGCTTAAGATTCTTTTCTTGCTACTAGCGTAGAAAAACCTGACCAGACCTGACCTAAATCCCTTTGAAACTACTGTACGTTATTGCCCAATTCCTTCAGGTTTCTCAGCATAGGTGCAACTGGGTAGATAGCTGCTGCCAGTGTACCAGTTTGGAAAGGAAATAAAAGACCCATTAATCCCTTGAAAAATCCACATGTGCTTCGCCTTGGGGCTCTACACTCAGCCTGACCCCAGTTTGCGTCCTGTACTCACACAGAAATATTCTCGTCTTTAGTCCCGTTGCCAGGAGTTCGTTTTTCTGCTGGGCTCTGCCGTCAGGCTCCTGGTAGCCGTTTGCCAATGGCACTTTCATTGATTGTGCCTTCTGTTGGCACCCTGTCTTGGGAACTGAAGATATGCAGCGTACCAAGGGCTAGTCGCATCTTCTGCAATGGATTGGTTTTTGGTAGCTTCTTCCTGGTTTTTTCCTTAGTGTTACCTGTCTCTTAACTTATTATTATCTCANCCATGCAGTACTGCTATTCTGAACGTCTGGAGATTTGGGGTTCTGCTTTTAATTTTACTTTGCTGTCCCCGTTGTGACTTCCATCCTCTGGCATTTAATTTTGAGGTATAGTTTCCTGTGAACCTGCTGCCTCTAAGCCTTGTTCTCACTGATTCTGTTCGTTTGCTCCAAGAGAGCGCTTTCCGTGTAAATCCTCCATCTGTGCACTAGAATATCTGTGCAATGCACGTATGTGAGAGGTAGGGCATGGAGGGCAGCCACGGGGCTAATGTGAATAGGGCACATTCATACAGTTTGATTGTGTTTTTATGCAGCCTTGGTCACTGGGGAATGGCTGTTTCAGTGGCTTATGTTGGATAGCTTCCAGATTTGTCCTTTTGTGGGACTGAAAATGGCACTGAGAGACTTCTGTATAGCTCATGCAAATGCCATAAACATTTTAATACAACTAATGCATTGAGAAGACATAGCTACTGTATGGTATGTCCCAGACATGGGCACTTATCCAAAACAGCAATTCTCTCAGTGTACTTATTTCTTTGGGGTGATGATGATGAGGGATTTCCTTTAACATCTATAGAGGACACCTGGGCCTGCAATGTTCTTTTTAGAAAGGTTATTTCAACAATAGCTAGATATTTTCTTGTCATTATACACAGTACAGTATCTGTTTCCAGAGTCATTGCTTTAGTAGAGAGCCATTTTATTGAAGTATTATTCATTGATAACGGTCACATTCTTGCCATGTATTGCCAAATAAATATAACAATAAATGAGCATAATATTACTGCATGTGCACGTGTCTGAGAACCTACAGTCACTGAAGGTTATGTGTGCAGACAAACTGTAAAATAGCCAGGCAAGGGCTTAATCCTGTGAAGTGCTTCACTTGCTGCAAGGGGTCTGTGTCCATGGGGGTCCCAGCGGGTGTATTGTCAGTGGTGGGCGGCCAGCCTCTTTCGCAGACACAGGGCTCAGACCTGGCAGGAAGCAGGCCCGAAGATGGACAGCACAGATAATATGTCCCACATAAAAGTAGCCACCTCTCTGAATTTCAGACGTATGGCCATGGGAGCCACCCCCCCTGCAGCTATCTGAAGCCTCTCCTGTGCCTTTCTCTTGTTGCAGGTGCAGGTACGACCCGCTCCTGTAGCATCTAGGGATTCTGTTGTGTTGATGTCACGTTAATGTTTCCATGAGAAATGCAGCAGAAAAAAAATTTGATTCACCTATCTTTATGTACATATTTATCTATAATATATAGATCTGGTGTTCCTGTACTTGGATAAAATCACATAAACTGCTACTTAGAATCAGGGTTTCTCTCAAGAGACTGTTTCACATTGTGGCCGGTGGAGCCCAGGCTCAGCTCCGTGTAGCTGCTTGTCAAGCATCAAACCCCCTTGGGATCGCTGGCCGGATGAGTTCAGGGTCTCCCAGCCATGGCTCACACCTTTGCTGCGTTATGAGTTACAAAACGCAGGCTCCAGGCCACTGGGTCTTTCCCTCTCCCTTAGGTGCTGTAAATATATTTTGCTCCGAGTCACGGTGCTGCCCTTGCAGTGAGGAGATGTGCAAAATACAACGTTTGTTTGTGTGCCAGAGCAGTCCTCAGCATTGTTATAGGCAGTTATCATTTCCAATCTGTTGAACTCGCGTTGTACTGTAAAACACTTCACCAGAAAGGTAGCACTTCTTTGGATTGTCTTCTACGAACGGGCCATTTAGGATGAAATGCTGCATGAACCCTTGCGTGGCGATGCTGTGAATTGCTAACAAAGTCTGTTCCCCAAAGTACCCTACGATACCTCAGATAGATGCATACCTCAGTGGATTGATGTGGTCTTTCTGCTCGTACTGCCACACGATGATCTGGTGTGTGGAGGTCACGGTTACCACCAGGCAAGAGATTCCCCATCATGTGGAGGTGAACCAGCCCCGGGGAAGTGTCGTTTGCTTTAATGTCCTTGGTCAGTAACCAGATGAGCAAGCTTTATATTCACAAAACATCGCTCCTAACTTCAGAGCTTTTCTGACAATTCTCTGCCTCACTTGTTTGGTGATAAACTGAACAAAGGCTGGCGTGGCATGCTGGAGAACGCTTTCTCCATTGGAGGCGGGAGGAGCTTGCATACTAATTATTAAGGCAAGAGAAAGATACATATCCCACTCAGCTACCCCAGCCCGGCTGGTGAGTGACAGTGCAATGCAGAAATCCTGAGGTACAGAGGAGTTTGTGCCTAAAAGAGAGAGCAGAGGGCTTCTGTTGCTCGCTGGTGTCCCTATGCCCCTCGAGCATGAAGCCCCACCTAGCCTCTCAGTGAGCCTCTCATTTGCCACTGCAGTCAGAAGACCTTCGCGTTGGACAGGTACACTTCTACCGGTGTGCACCTATTCAGGCAGCTCTCTTAGCGCCGTGGTTGCAGGGAGCCTTCCTGCTATTTACACAATGCTCAAATCAAGATTTGCAATTAGATTAAAATCTTACACTTTGAAACAAGCCCGACTGTATTCCCCACCTCAAGATTCTCCCGTACCCCATCCTGCCTTGGAACTGAGCTGTATTTAAGCAGGCTCATCAAGCTCTTGGAGGTGGGTGTGTTTCGCTGCCCTTGCCAAGGTTGGTTGCTGGCATTATTGATACGGAGGTTGAAGCAGGTTCTTGCGTGCTCTGCTGAGTCCAGTCCTGGGGCTGTCCTGATCAATTGTGAAAGACAGATCCTGCCCAAACAAGGCAGGATCTCACGTGGGCATTGATCAGGTTATGGATCTCGTAGACTTGAAATTATTGGTGGATACAAGAGCTTATACTTCTTGAACAGTATTTTCTCTCCCCCTCTCCCCTTTTTTAAGTGTCTCCCAAGTGAAGAGAAACATATAATTAATTCTGAAAAAGGGAAAGCTGGAAAGATCAAAGTCTTTCAAATGGCAACACTTTTTTTCCCCTCCAAAAATCTAGTAACACCAACAAAAGTAGATTTTGGAAAATGTTATTAGGCTTCCACCTTAGGAGAAAAATGTAATTATTTTGTCAATTACTTATTTACAAAAGCTTCGAAGGTAAGAAAAGATAGTCTGTTCCATTTTGTAATTTAAAGCAATTAGAAAGGCCCAATTTTGCAAAAATTCCAAACTCTGGTAAGGACTTTGGGATTGAGGGTCCCTCTGGGATTTACACATTCTTCCTGGTTTCCTTTGCAAAATTGCAGGTTTTGTATTCATAGCTTAGCTCTTCTGCTGCCGCTCTCCTAAAATCTGCCATGCTGGTGATTTTGAGGTGTTCCCGTTGACTCTCTAGACGCTGGCACACAGACCCTCATGGGGAACTGGTGAACTACACTGGCTTGAGCTCTTCCTCCTTGCCCAGATTTCTGCTGACTGAAGAGGAGGAAGGAAAAACAGGAGCCTTACAACAGCTCCCTATCACTGCCGTGTAATCCCAACTCAATGGGTGAATTTTGGTGGCTCTAGGGAAGTGGCAGGAGCTCTGCTTGGCACTATTAACCTTGACCGTCAGGGTGAGCCTGCAGGAAGAAGAGGCTCTCCAACTTATTGCTTTGACCCCATAACATGCCAGGTTAGTACTAGTTTAATTCCAGTAAATTCAATACGGTTACACCAGGGATCAATTTGTTCTGAAGTTTTTTGGTGTATTCATACATAGAAGTGTCAGGTATTATTACCAACAGAAGTTTATCTTGCGAGATAGTATTAAGAATGTGATAGAAGTGTGATTTTGTTTCATACTGGCAGAGAATATAGGAAATGCTGTTTGAATCCCTTCACAGCATGGATTAGCAAAATTAGACTTGTCTCCTTTGCACTAACAAGCCCCAGAACAGAATGTGAGCCATTAAATGACTGAAACTACTCTCAGACACACATACACACAAAGCTCTGGGAAAATAAATCACCTAGGCTTCCAGGAGGACAGATTATTACAGAGTTCATATCTTTAGGGCATCTACTCTGCAGGATTTTTTGCGTACAGTGACATGACTTTATGGTTTTATTTACATTTTCTGAAGAGTTCACATGACTTGTTGCTATGGGGAACGCTGCAGTTGTCTGGGATACCCTTTTATATTTACATCTCGCACACACACAGTTCTGCCTATATGCTGACTTGATGCTGCTTGAGAAATCAATAAGTGACTATGATAGGTGTGTTAATTTAACAGTTTGAGTCAGGTTTTAATTTAGTAAAAGTATTGTTAGGTTTTATTTCGCCATTTGTTTATTTTTTTCCTTTCTTTGAATTTTTCATGAATAATGCCTTTGGAACCCAGACAAATCCGGGAGCTGGTAAATCCTGTTCTCTGAGGCTGCAATAACACTGCTTGCCCTAAGCCAGATTTGCGGAGACGCTCACTTCTATATAGGTACCCAGATAAGTGACCAGAAACTTGCCCTTCAGGGACAGTCAAAGCCTGGGTGCCCGCTGTCCCCTGGTCAGGCATTTGAGCATTTCTGGTAACGTAGCCCTGGACAGGCCTAGTGAACACTTGACATTTTCCCTGAAATCTTTTAAAAATCTGCCCTCGAGGCTAAACCCTGAACTGATGTAGAGGAGCAGAGCGACTTAATTCATTTTCATCTCATGGGCCTTGAATCTGGCCCAAACTAGTTTCACTTACAAATAAAGCTCAACTTTGAGTGTAAGTTAGGTGAGGACAATAAGCATGCGTTAAAATAAACAGATATTCTGAAGCCTGCTGTTTCAAAGCATGTCTCTGTGGAAGTTCGGTTCACA
>VZTV01114061.1:0-10335 GCA_013400875.1 Anhinga rufa | reverse complement strand
AGCAGTAGCAGCAGCAGCAGCAAGTCAGCGAGTCACCATAGCCATAGGCATCATTCAGGACACCTGGAAGGTGACAGCAGCAGCAGATACTCCAAAATATGGGTAACTTTGTCAGTAAATTGACTGATGCTGCTAATGTTCATGAATCACATCCCTGATGGCAGCTGGCTTTGCATCATAAATCAGGAAATTATGAATTGACACTAAATTTTAGCAACATAAAATTGCAAAATTTATTCTGCAAACACACCTGAAATCATTGGCTCAGATGTCTAATTCAAAGCATCTTAAAAGTTTCCACAAGTTTGTTGAAACTTTTGTTATAGGCAGGGAAACATTTTTTGCCAATTTACTACTTTCCATCAATATACATTGCATGTTTCTGTCTTAATTTTGCAGTAGGAACATTAATGCT
The DNA here is from genome assembly GCA_013400875.1 of Anhinga rufa. Classification (NCBI taxonomy): domain Eukaryota; kingdom Metazoa; phylum Chordata; class Aves; order Suliformes; family Anhingidae; genus Anhinga; species Anhinga rufa. The sequence continues at coordinate 9,920 of VZTV01114061.1, read as the reverse complement.
ATATATAAACTACTTCAAGTCTTGCATTATGTGCTTGTGACTAAGCATACAGGACTATGTATGAATGATAATTAGTAAAATCCTTACTTAATTCCCAGTGCTCAGATTTCAATGTAATTGCAGTGCTTCTTTTCTTCTGAGGCTTCTCATCTTCTTGTTTTTATCATTTTCAAAGGAAGATCATGAGATTTATAAGTATCGCTTTAGATCAGCGCATAGACAAGAGGTGAGTTTTTCTTTCCTCAGTAAATTAAGTGTGGAATCTGTCATGAGTCAAAGAGAAACCTTAAAGGCAACTTGTTGTCTCTGCTGAGGAAAATTACAGTACTAATAACATTTAGAACACCAGCCGTGGCGGTTCTGACATGTGTAAATACAGAGAGCTGTGTTCTCCTTTGCGTTGTGTGCATGATGCCATGTGTGGCTCTGCAAAGTAGATGCAAAGCTCCACCAAAGCAGTACAAGGGACTGGCGGCACACACTTTGGAGGAACAAAGATCCTACCGTCAAGAGCCTGGGTCATTTGACTGACTTTGATCACTTGGTTTCTTGGGTTGGAATCACTGTTGATGCACACCGGGATAGCTAGGTGGACAAATGTGGGAGGATACCTTATTTTAAGGTACTTTAGTTCAGCAGAAGATTCTTCCTAGGGTGTGATCCGGCCAGGAGCAGTGTACTTGTTATTAGAGCTCCTCAGAAAGTAAAAAATTCAGCTGTGTGTGTCCATCTGCTTGATCCTTTCCATTCATTGTGACCTCCAGTTGATCAGGCCCTTCCAGAAGTAAAATGAATCAGTTCTGCTCTTTCATATTGAATTGAGAGGCTTGGTTCAATTTGACTTGCCATTGTCCATTGTTTTTTCACACGGAGAATTCTCATCTAGACATGTTCCTTATTTGTCTCTTATGAGGGGTAAACAAGATTTTTCAGAGCTACATCACATGTATTAAGCAGGACAAAGTGTATTATATTGCAAGTAATCGAGCTGTTCAGTGTTGGAACGCAAGTTTGCCAACACTCAGTGTCATGACAGAGAGTATTCTGCAGCACTGCCTAGTGCAATGTCTTCAAGCATGCTTTCAAGTTACCTTCTTGAGCATGACGTGTTTTCTTCTTCAGTTCCCCAAAAGGAAAAGCCCAGCTGACCAACTTAGCAGCATATCCTCCTCTATCAGATCCAGTCATGCCTCGTCTCGAGCTGCTTCCCAGGTTAGTTGCATCATTTTTAGGGGGTTTTAGCAGCTTGGAAGAATGGCAGAGTGGCCGTGCGCTTGCATGAATTGTACAGCTAGGATAGTGGGAAGAGAGAAATACCAACCTCTCAAGTCTCAGGTATCTATCAAAAGTGAGACACACACCATAGTTCCCACACACACTTTCCTCTGCAGTGCGGTGAAGATCCTTCTTACTTGCACCACAACCCTTCCCTCACGACAATCCCACCCAACAGATGCCTTCAGAGACTGACCTTGTGACCTCTGCAACCAGGAGGGAAGTTGAGGTGCTGCAGTGACAGTGCAAGGACATTGGTGGTAGAGGCTGAGGCTAAGAGGAGCCTCAGCAGAAGGCATGCTCCAGAGGTGACATGCAGCACCGTGGCTCCTCACCAGCACCCAGTCTGATGCGTGCAGGCTTGCTCTCTGGGGCAAGTGATGAAGTCTAACAATGGAGTGAAGGAATTGGAGGTCATAGTGCACTTAAGGCCTTGCTGTCAAGGGGGGAGCTTCTTGATGTTGAAGACAGCATCCTGGATTATATTTTGTGCTAGGGTGCTGTGCAAACACAACCTGCCTGCCCCACAGAGCTCACGGCTGAAGTGTGAGGTGAAAGCCAACAGACCAACCAGACTGATTAACAGAAGGACACTAGCTGGGGAATGATCTTGTTGTGAGAATGAGTGATGAGTACAACTGACAGCTGATGTTAGTCAAATTGAACCACTTCCTTTGATTCACAGGCAAATATATGGGTATCAACAATGAAGCCCAAATCGTATAGTCATTACTGGAAAAAATGAGGGGTCACGGGTACAAGTTACTCCTCGGGAGATTCCGATTGGCACAAGAGGAAAATTTTTCACAGTGAGAACAACCAGCCATTGGAATAATCTCCCCAGGGAAGTGGTGGATTCCCCAGCATTGGACACTTCTAAGATTCAGCTGGACAGGGTGCTGGGCCATCTCATCTAGACCGTGCTTTTGCCAAGAAAGGTTGGACCAGATGATCCTTGAGGTCCCTTCCAACCTGGCATTCTATGATGCTATGATACTGTATCCTAATGATATGAATATGTCCACAGTATCAGCTGTAGCTCAGGAAACGGGACAAATTTTGGTTTATATGAAATACAGTGGTAAATCCATCTGTGCATGCAGAGGCACATGCACATTAAAGACATATGCATGAGAGTTTATATGTGTGGTATATAGTTGCAGTTCAGTTGATAATTTTCCATTTATCCATCTAGATCTTGCATCTAAAATGTTCCATGGTAACTCTTTTAAAATTATATTCTTTGTGTACTTTCTCCTCCTTCTTCTTAGCCTAAGTTTTTGGGAGATGTTAAAACACCAGTATTAGCTGGTTTTCTTTATGGCATTCGTAACGATAAGAAGATAGGAGGCCTTCAGCTCGTGGTATATGCTGATATTGATTCCATCAGGCCCCGGATGCAGGTATTTGTGTCAAACCTCACAGATTCAAGCAAGTGGAAGCTCTGTGCTGATGCTTCAGTCCTCAATGGTCACAAGGCAAGGGTAAGGCTCAAAAATAGTTATATAAAGCTGTATGATTAACAGGAAAACCATGCATTTAAAATGCATTCCAGGCATTTAAAAATGGGCCATCTCTCTCTCCATTATAGGCTTACCTTAAATGGGGCCGGAATTGCCAGGACTACAAGATTTCGACTGAGCTGGTAACTGGGCGGTTTGCTGCCCACCCTGCTGTACAAGTGAAACTGGAGTGGTCTAAAGTTCCTTCAGGCGTCCGATCCATAGCAGAATGGTGAGGTTTTAGTCTTTAGTGACACTCATTCGTGGTATCAGTCAACTGGGAAAAATCAGCATCCACCCATGAAGTTCTAATGGTTAAAGTACCAGCTATTATTTTATTCTCTGATCTGCGTACTGCCTTCAGACATAAAAGCTGAGTGGGAGATCAAAGCCATCCTATTGTAACGTACAGTAATTCTTTATACTGGACATAATTACTGAAAACTGAGGAAGAGATTCTTCCTTTCGATGAACACTTGATCAGCAAAGTAGAGAGTGGTCATGGGGACCTAACCAGCGATCCTGAAGACTATGCTACTTACACAGAGATGTGAGAAGGCCTGGTTGGGATGTGTGCCACTTTTTCTTCTCTATTTCACCAGATATTTCTGATTTGAATTCTTGAAGGTTTTACAAGTTTGTCCCTGGGGCTGCATTTATGCTGGGGTTCTCTGAAAAGACGGACAAGAATCCTTCTCAACAAGCCAGGATGATTGTGGCTCTAACTTCTCCAAGGACATGTGATGTTGTTATCAAGTTTCCTGATGTAATTATGAAATATTATTATCACTCTCCTATTTTTTCCCTACTAGAAAAGTGAGCATTTTAATTACAGTGGTCATTTCTGAGAAAGCAAAATTAAGTAAGCATCAGTTTGTGTGAAAATGATGAAAATTACTTTTGTTTATTTTCAACCTTTTTATTTTACATCCAGGAATATTCATAGAGTGATTTTATTCATGGAAAAAGAGAATGCCACGGGTACTCATAATGACATGCGTTTCCATCTGTAGTAGCTCCATAAGTGTACACCTAACCACCTTTGAAGGGGAGTAATTAATTCTCTCCTAAATAATATCTGAATGGTGACACACACCATGAGAGAAAACTGTAAGCAGAAGCAAAAAGCTCATAGACAGTGAGCCAGGTGAATTATCGTCACATAAATTCTTTGTCAACCGAAGTAGAAGAATTTGAAATTAATTTACAAATAGGAAAAAAGCTGATCTCAGCTGTTTGCTGTGAATAGCTGGCACAAGTGTGTTTTGAATATGCTTTTGAATTCCTTTTCAGATGATCCTCTATGAAAAAGCCATGAGGCTTCCCCTGTCACTCCCTGTAGGTCCGAAGATACCAGCTTCAGAGCTGCAGCCTCCCATCTGGAATATCTTTGCTGAAGCCCCCTCTGCAGTGCTCGAGAATTTGAAAGGTCAGGGTCTAATCCAGTTCAGAAGCATGACATCCTCGGTCTTCCAAATTACTTGAGCACCTTCACAGAATCACAGAATGGTAGCGGTTGGGAGGGACCTTGAGAGCTCCCCTCGTCCAGCCCCCCTGCGTGAGCAGCACCCCCAGAGCAGGGGCACAGGACCGCGTCCAGGCGGGGTGTGAATGTCTCCAGGGAAGGAGACTCCACAGCCTCTCTGGGCAGCCTGGGCCACTGCTCTGGCACCTGCACAGCAAAGGGGTTTGTCCTCATATTTCAGTGGAACTTCCCGTGTTCCAGCTTGTGCCCGTTGCCCCTTGTCCTGTCGTCGGGCACCGCTGAGAAGAGCCCAGTCCCACCCTCCTGACACCCGCCCTTCAGATACTGATAAGCACTGAGGAGATCCCCCTCAGCCTTCTCTTCTCCAGGCTGAACAAGCCCAGGTCTCTCAGCCTTTCCTCACCAGGGAGATGCTCCATCCCCTGAGCATCCTTGTGGCTCTGCGCTGGCCTTGCTCCAGCAGCTCCCTGTCCTTCTGGCACTGGGGGGCCCAGAACTAGACACAGTGAACTGGACACAGACACATTCTGAATTTTTCTGGGATTATTTGTCTCCAGTTTAATTAGCAAATGTGCTATAATAATGTGAGGTTGGTTAATCTGGGAGAGAATATTGTGTATATAGTACAGAAATCATCAGCATTTCAGGGATCAAGATATCAATTATCTGAGGTGGTACCATTTAAACTTTCTGGCAATTATTTTTAGATAGATAGAGGAGTATATTTTCCATGCTTTTTAAAAAATTTATGAGTTTTTAGTAGCCAAAAGCCCCTGTAATCCATACAAAAAAAAATCACATAGTGGAAAAAACTATAAAGCTAAAATAATACAGCACTAAAAATAAAATCTGCTGTTTAGTGACTTCCTTTTATGGAAAATAAAATACTCACTGGCTTTTTATTTAACCAGCTCGCTGCTCAGTTTCCCAAAACAAGATCACAACCTTTAACGATGTTCAGTTTAACTACACAATGCCGGCGAACTGCTACCACGTCTTGGCTCAGGATTGCAGCTCTGACCTTAAGTTCCTAGTGATGATGAGGAATGCCAAAGCAGCTATGAACCTGAAAGCAATCAACATCAAGCTTGGCAGTCAGTAAGTAACTCCTGCCAGACAATGTCCACATTTACCATGAGAGGAGCTTAGATCTGAGCTTTACTGCAATGGTTAGCAGCCCATGGGATTTCAGCATTCCCCTTATTTACTTTCCGTGCATATTGAATGTGATACTGATGATGTTATCCTGCATCTTAGGTGACAAGAATACCCTGATGTAGTTTAAGTAGTTGAAATAAGCTTATGCTGTGACCAGTGATATTTAGTGAGCAGGAAAATGCCTTTGTCACTGCATGCGTATGAATGTGATACAGGGTATGAACGCTCTTCTCCTTAACAGTGAAATTGATATGCGTCCTGTGAACGGACAGGTGAAACTGCTCATAGATGGGGTTGAAAGCCCCACGAGGAATGTTTCATACGTATCTGCTGGTAAGTGATGCAGCATCTCTTATTTCATTTTCACATATGTTTTAGGAGAAAGAAAGAAAGAAAGATCTATCAAAGAGATTCCACCAATTTGTATTCAATAAGTATTTCTACCTTTGGTTGTAAGGTTAATATTTAAGAACATGTATTGTACTCCCTTGCATAGGAACATCTAGAAAGACTGATTAGAGTGTGAAGCTCTTGAAGTGGCCAAACTAAGCAAGATATAACTAACATGAAGATCCCTCCTTTTCATACATTACTGCAGCTCCTTCTGGAGTTCCAAATCTGAGAATTGTTTTGGTTTTACTATAAAATCTTGCTTGGTTAAAACATTTTGAAGCAGAGCTTTTCTAAAACTCACCACACTTGTATATCAATATTTTTCCTAATTTGATTTGTAGGCATAAATTTGGCTAGCATTCTGAAATCTGCTAGGAATAAATATGGAGAACTGGTAAATAGCCTGCTTGCTTCTCTCAAAGCAGGAATAGGGTTTTTTCTGTGAAAGGACACAGGAGGACCTTGTTTCATTCTGTGCTATGCAGTCGGGGGCCACAGACAATGCAGGTGTTTCCTGACTGTAAAGCTGTAGTATACAAATCAGGCTAAGGCTTGCTGAAATTAGGTTAGCATCTGCCAGTGCTGAGCTCTGTCCTATGTGTTACGTACTTTGGAAGTGATAATTGTGCTAGAAATGGCTCTGGTGACAGTCACGGTGTTCTTTGTATTTCCTTACTCCATTACAGTGTAGTCAGGGCCTTGTATAGCTGCACAACTATACAGATATTATAGACAGCTCTGTAATAATTTCTAGAAATAAATAAGAATATGTTAATAGCCCAGAGAAAAATTAATAAATCTGTGATCATTAAAATTATTTTCCAACTTTTCTACAAACAGCTATTTTCTATACATACACCCTTCTACATTGTTTTGCTGTATGTTTTGTTTCTTGAATAGAACAAGTGAGGAATTTCAAGGAAAAGAGCATATTGGAAACATGACAGTTGCTTTTTTCTTTCTTAAAGAAGCTAGGTTGGGTCTGTTTTGCTTTTGGTTTGTTTTGTTTTTTCTTCTAGGTGCTTCTCTGTGGATCCACAGTGAAAAGCAAGGGCTTGTAGTTGTTGCCCCAGCCTATGGCATTGACAAATTGTACTTTGATGGATACACATTCAGGGTATCGTTCTTCCTCTTCATAAGCTTGGGTGCTGAGAAATTTCCATAGGATTCCCTTAAATCTGTAGGTATAGGTGCAAGAATATACAGTGGCAAAGCCAAATGTGCGCAGGGCCCATAAAACACCAAAGGGAAGGTGGCATTACAGGGTTGTACAGTCCTGCTCGTTATTTCTGAGCGGAAGAAGTGAGAACCTTTCACTGACAAAAATACCTTATTCTTGCAGTACAGGTGTGTGTTGGGAAACGGGCCTGCGAGCGTGCACACGCTGAGCTGGCAGTGCATTTGCAAGAAAAATGAGTTCTCAGCTCCTATCTGCTGTTCTTACAGCTTTATAGTTCTTCAAATCAGCAAAAATGCAGCCATCCTTTTAAGATGAATGAATGCTTTAAAGGCTGCCCTAAAAATAATGTGAAATGGGAATGTAAGAAATCAGTAAACCATACTGTATCTATCATCTGTACTACAAAAACATCCATCAGAAAAAAGCTTCAGCATATTAATAGTCTAGACAATTACAAACTTAACATACTGGACTGGCACAGTAGGTTTTAAAGGCTGTAGCAGTTAAAGATGCTGCAGCACCATGGGAGTTTGGCATCTGACTGTCAGACCCTTCTGAATTGTTAGCAAAGAATTAGCAAAATGTTTGTGCATTCACTTATACTGAAAGGGACCCGCATAGCAAAGATCTGTTCCATGGGTATTATATTTTTTTAACTTGAAATGGTTTTTATTTTTTTTTCCTCAAAGATTCAAATTGCTTTATGGATGGCAGGGAAAATGTGTGGAATATGTGGAAAATATGATGCAGAATGTGAACAGGAATATCGGATGCCCAATGGATATCTAGCTAAAGATGCAGTGAGCTTTGGACATTCTTGGATTTTAGAAGAAAAGCCTTGTACAGGAGGTATGCAAGCTCTGATTAATTTAATATTACTGCAGTTGTACAGAAAATGTAGAATTTATTTAGAAAATATAAAATCCATCAACATTTAGGGAAAAGCATTTTAAAAGGGATCATTATTAAGTTATATTAAGTATAAAAAGTATTTGTGAGTTTAGAAAGAAGTAAGAAATTACAAGTTAAACAAACAAGCCAAAAACCACAAGTCAGCTGAAATTAAATAACCAAGATGAAACAAAATCTTTTTTTCAGTTTTGAGGTGTTTTAGAAGAAGATCAGAAAAAAATTTAAGAGGATAAATTCACATGGAATGCTTTGATTTAAGCACAACAGCATTTTCCAGCCAGTATTTGATCCATCAAAAAATCAGATGGGGATTAGTAATTATTTTACCTTGGCTGACCACCTGATTTTTGAGCCAGTGAGACATGTCAAGCAAAGCATTCATGTGCACGAGCAGTTCCAGGGACTTAATTACATGGTTGAGATAAAAAAGCTGTATTTTAAGTGTCTCAGTAGATCAGGATCATATGGCGTGCTCGGTGCTTTCAGCTGAGGTTATGATGCAACAGCACAGCACAGTGCTGCGAGGAGAAGAGGCATGTTGCCTTTGTAAAAACGACTTGTCCTGGTGGGAAGGACTTCTTTGGTCCCTGGAGATGGCTTCTACATGTTTAGCTGTACATCAACTGTTATTCTGCTATATCTCTGTAAAGAATACTGGGCGTCAAACTTGCTTTAGATCGGTATGGAGTCCACACGCATGTACACCATAATATTGACATGGTTGGTGGCGACCACATGTTGTGTTTCCATTTCACATATGGTGGAAGTGGCTGAAATTTTAGAGAATAAAGCTTATAGTCAGGAATAAATTGTGATCCATTTAGCTTCTCACACACTTGTAGCTGCTCATACTGGGAATCCAAACCAAGATCAATATTACTGGCTGGTAGCAATGACTTTTTGGGTCTCTCTGTAGCAGTTCTCAGTCTGAATGACAGTGGTAATAGTGTAATTCTTTAGTGATTGTTTTTATTTGTTCAGAACCCTCTCCCCTTTCTTTCCACTGCTGAATATTCAAAGCTTTTGAGTGTGGGTGTGCAGCTATTCTGTGAGCCAGTTTACTTTGCAAAATGTATATCAGACTATGTTTCTACATGCTAATCTAGAAACACACCAGTTGCATTTGAAATTAACTTTCCGTAGCTCCATATCTAATTAGCTGATTTGAAAAGTTTATCAGTCAGGGATGCTGCTTTACTTATGATCAAAATATAGTTTTCATAGAGGAAATTTGTTCACAAATTGGCAACATTGGGCCAGTGTGGGAAGATCTGAAGATTTTGTCCGTAAGCACATAAACTATCACCAGTGATTGCGTTACAGCCTGCAAATTGCGACGGGCGTTTGTGAAGCTTGAGAAGACGGTTCAGCTCGCGGGTGTAGAGTCCAAGTGCTATTCTACAGAGCCCGTGCTGCGCTGTGTGAAAGGATGCTCTGCCACCAAGACTACTCCAGTCACTGTTGGTTTCCACTGTCTCCCAGCTGGTAAGTGAACAGAAAGCCTACTGAATAGGAGCTGCACAAAAGTCTAAATAGGTTGTGCTTTGACTCAGTTATTCCACTAGAAATGTATGAACAATCTTACATATCCACAGGTAGGGATGAACTCACTGCCGTATTGACCAAAGACTTCTCCCTGTTTCCATTAATACGTAAAACTTCCTTTAGCGAGAGAGATGTTCTTCTGTTATAATTTTACTATGTTTTTCATGATACCGGCATTTCAAACCTAAACTGAACTCCTCTTCATGGTGCTATGAACTAACAGGGTACGGGCAGGGTAAGGCACAGTCAACGTTGTGATTCAGCTGAAAACGTGTATTGCAGCCTGTGCAGGATTCAGCCACATCTGATCGTGTGCAGCACCCTGAAACGGAGATCCTCGCCTTGTATATTTTTATATCGCTGCCTTTGGGCGTGATCTTATTTCACTGAGCTGATTTAGGCAATAGAAGGGCAGGAGTGGACAAGATTCCTGCACACAGGTGCAGTGACACAGGAGGATGTCTTTTTT
>VZTV01114057.1:0-12882 GCA_013400875.1 Anhinga rufa | reverse complement strand
TTTTTTTTTTCAGTAAAGTTCATGATAAAGGTAAAACTGTTTTAAGCAGGCATTCGTTTCTAGTAACTGTTACTTACCCAGCCAGAATCAGTTAGATTTGTGGTGATGGTGTCAGTGGTTTTTACAAGCAACTGTATAAATGTGTCAGCCTAATTAACAGCAGATTTTGGTAACTATTCTCCCAAAGAGATGAGATGAATACATGTTAAGGACTGGAGCCAGAGGGGCATGTTGTTCCCAGCACAGTATTTAAACCCCAAACCAAAGTCTGAAAGCTTGGAATGCACAACTTTGAGCAAAAGATCAACCTATGTAACTGGGGAGAAAATGGATTTTTTTTTTCATTAATTCAGTGACTGTTATGTTGATGTTTATCTACATGCTTTTAAAAAGAAAAGGGAAATTAAAAAAAAAAAAGGAACATGGTGTTTTACTGCTAGATGGAGGTCCCCCCCAGAAGCATGTAAGGGTAATAATTCTTTTGTATCCCTGTGAGTTTCCAGCAGGGATTTGAACCACACCTTGCTTTGCATTGCTGAGTCAAGAGTGACCAAGAGTACTGAGGCAGAGAAAATGGCATGCAGCTCGTCTGTTCCTTGCTGATCGTCTTGCAGAAAGAGTTTTTGTCAGATGCTGTTGAAGAGTTGAGAAGGTTAGAAAGTGTTTTCATTGTCCTTTTAGGCTGGTTAGATCTGAAGCTTCTTCCCCTTCCTATCTTGCATATCTTGCAAACTTTTTAGCTATAGACACCAGCTATGCGTCTAGATCCTTTCAAGATTTTATTTGTTAATCTGAAATCTTAAATGATTTGTGGATTTAGGATAAACCCCTTGTTTTTAGGCAAAATGTTTTTATTTGTACAAGTATCGAGTCAGAGGAATGAAGGCTCTTTTCTTTAATGACACCTACTGCTGAAGACTCACTGCCCCTGCCTGCAAAGCAGCATTTCTGATGGAAGGAGGATTAAATATTTTTAGTCAAATATAATGACAGGTTAATTCCAGAATATCAGAAATTATCCTCTACAGTATTGCCTCTCTTGCTTACCAGATTCTTCTAGTTTGAGGCATTTCTAAAATGCTTACCCTGCTGTAGAATTTAATGATGGAGGAGCTGGAGCTGGGGACATTCTCACATCTGGAATGAACAACCAAAATGCCACCTCTGTAGCTTGTCCTGGCCAGGACAGTCATTGTCACCTGGTTTGACTCAGGTTTCCTTCAGCTAGGAATAGTTCATAGCTGTTGCCTTCTCTATCCCAGTGCAGGTCCCTAAAAGCTGAAGCCATTCATCTGTACACAGAACACCCTGTGTGGAAACTACTCAGTTGTGTCTCAAAACAAGAAACCCTTTCCCTCTTTGAGGATAGGTCGATCACAGTCACTGTGGTTCCTGTAATCACAATAATAATTATGGGTGTCAGAATATGGCAAAGGTGCCCCTCCTGGTTGTTATTAAGTCACTATGGAAGCTGACTGTTAATGGAGAGAGAGAGATATCTATATATATATTTTAAAAAAAAAAGTGGTTTTGGGATTATCTCGCTGAACAGATTTCCATGTTGACTGTGAAATCTGAGTTTTATAGGATTCAGAGCCGCAATCAGGGTACTTCACAGGGTAGGAACTGTAAGAAAGTACAGCCATCCCTAGCATACAGATAGCCAGTACAATATTATGAGTTATCATGGTTCTTAAACATGAAAAAGCCGATTTCTCCATAGAAGGAGCAAAAATGCCCTAGAGGGACAAATAGAGGTTTTGGCTCTTAACTCAGAAGGTGAAAGATTGAAAATGTACCTGACACAGCTTTTGTTCACTTATGGCATGGATTCACTTATTCCTTTATCTATAGTAGTGCCAAAGCTCAATTTGAATCCTAGGTCCTTTAAGAGTAAGGAAAGCCTCAGCAGCAACATTTCGAATTCAACTTGGTGTTTCTGGAGGGAACTGTCTTTTTGGAAGAAACTTGTTTCCTGGAGAAGGGAGCAATTAATACCTAATACTCTGCTTATATTTTCTTATTATAATATTGCATAAGCAATTTAGGGATTAAAACAAATATATATTTTTTTATCACTCCAGGATAATGCAGGAGCAGATATACAGTAAGTAGTGAGTAAGGCCACTGGCATGTTTTGGAAATGTAGGGGCAAAAGACAGGGTGGTTTTCTTTCCTGGAGAGAAATTTTTTCACTTTCTGCCTTTATCAATCACTCACTTTCTCTGGAAGAAAAGAAGACTCTCAACAATCTTACATCTCTCTCTGGAAGCCCCTCTGCCTGTTCTTCAGCCAGGATTTACAGTCCTTGGTAGATTCCCAGCACCAGTGCGCTGTTTCTTAAATGAATCTTAAAGGGCTCATTTCCTTAGTTATATTCCCATTTTATTTAATTACACTTCCTGAAGAGAAGCCATTCTATTTTATGTTTAACACTGCTGTCTGCATGGGAAGTGAGAGGTAGATAGAGCTGGTAAAAATCTATTGCAATGAAGCTTTTTCTGAAAGTAATGAAGCTGTGACCATACCACCATGATACCTGGAAAATATAGTTCTCCAGCATTGTGTTATTTGGTTTTGTTCTTTGAAGATTTCAAGCAAAGAATTTTATAAAATATATTTTTAAAAGCGGAAAAAAAATTTTTTTTAGAAAGTAATGCTTTTTTTCTTTTAAGGTCATACCTGCTGCAAAATTTTTTCTGGTTCTAACTCTGTTGTCTGAAAAGCTTGAAAAGATTCCAGTTCAACTGAAATAAATCTTTCTGAGAATCTGAAGGGGAATTTAGTGTTTGCTCCAAGAGAGACTGTTTTTAACCTTTTGTTGCCACTAAGCAGGCCAGTCAAAAGGAAGATAACTCGTCTTTGAGGTGCATCGCCTCCGGGTCCCTTAGATACAGACCCCTCTGACTGGGGATTCGGTGTGAGAGGAAGGGTGAGGGAAAGCAGAAGTCTGTCTTGCTATTTCTGAAATGCCCCATTATGACTCTTGCAACTGTTCTGTCCCCCTTCCTCTAAGGTGGTAGCTTAGCCCTCTCCGTACAAGTTAGGAGTATTACTGCTTCCCTGGTTTCTTCAGTGTGTCTAAGCTGGGATATAAAGCCAAAGTTAGTGCTATAAACCTGTTAGGCTTTCATATTTTTAGCCAGGTCAAAGGATTGAGAGAGAGACCATCAGTATGCATTGCTGCTGTTGTATGTAAATGCGGTTGAAAACTAGAGGTAAAAAGATGAAATTAGTTGCATGTTTGTAGCAGTTCATGTCAAAGAGTAAAAGACAAAAGAAATTACAAAACCATGGTCTTTTACCAGTCTGATAGCTTTTCTGCAGCCTCCCTACTAGCGCATGCTCTTGCTTAATCTCAGTCCTAACAGGTATTGATCAACAAAATTGCTTTTCAAGGTCATGGCTCTGGACAGAACCTTGCACCAGAGATAAGCAGCACCTGCTTCGCAGACGGAGTGATGCCCAAGATAGCCTGTGAGAACTGCTCTTCCAGCAGCTGCCAAAGCTGTGACCTGCCTTGGCAGTGCCAGAGGCTCCTGAGGGTTGTTCAGATCACCCAAATGCTGCCTGAGAGCAGTGTGACCCTGTGGCTTTGTTAATTTGAGCTGCATGGAGTAACCCAAGCTTTATCTGAATTTAAAGGGACCATTTTGACTTTTTTTTGTGAGTTACTTTTTTCTGTGTTTATTTATAATGTGAGATTCTGACTGTGGTTTTTTTTTTTACTGTACATGAACTACTTGATCTTTGAATTCATAATCAAAAGTTTTAAAAGTTTAGTGAAGAATGTTTAAAATGAATGGTGCCTATGTGAACTTTGAGGATAAGCAGAGAGTTTAATTGCTACTGGAAGATTACCTCACTTTCCCAATTAAAATGGGGGGCAAATCTAATTTTCTTAGAATAAAAAATATTGGGAAAATTATAATAATATGTTAGTTTGTTCTTGTATTGAGAGTTAAGAATGGGACTAAAAAAAAATAAATTTTTGTGAAATATTTTCTGTCCAGTAAATATTACTTACTTCCTTCCAAATGACAAAACCCCTTCTTCATTAGTGAGGACAGCTAAACTACATGGGAACAGACACGGGAGTGATTTTTGGCGACAATAGGTTGAAAAGCTGTAAATAACGGATACTTGAATAACGGTAGCAACACCATCAGAGTTTAGTTACTTAAAGGTTAAGATTTGGGAGTCACCCAATCATGCTGGGATGCTGTAAAATTTGGAGCCTAAATTATTTTCCATTTTCCCTGGAAAACCACAGTAATGTCACTCGCATTTGCACTGAAAACATTCTGAAATGAGTTCGAGCTGCTTAAGTTCTCTACTGTTGGGTGAGCTGGGCGTATAATGAAAATAACAGGTAAATTATTAAAAAGGAAAACTACTAGGAAGACACCTGATAAATAGCACCTTTTGTGAACTCTGATTGCTTCATTTTGCAGCGAGAGACCAACTGCCCAATAAATGGTAGCGAGATCTGTTAGTGTTACTGTGTTGTTTTCAGTGAAAAAAGATGGCAAAAAATGGTGTACCAAGTATAGCGTCTTTCAGAAACTGACCCATTAGGATTTTTGGGTTGGATTTGGGTTTAATGTGCAAGTAGCATGTTAAGCCATTTGACAGCCCTATCTCTGGACAATAACCTGTTTTCTGGGGTAAACTGGTGCATCTCCAGTGTTGCTGTAATTTGTATTCACCTATACTGGATGTTAGTGTCTGCAATAGTAAATGAGGTTCTTGGGGCCTCCCCAACAGCCCCAAAACAGCTTATTTTCCTTCCATATGCCTGCCCTGTGAACGCTGGGGCTAGAGCTGGCAGGCTGGGCTAGATTTTATAAGCATACCTCTGCTTATGTGTGACAGAAAGTCAGCTGACACATAATCAATTTATTTCTCTGGTGCAAAGAAATAATAGGTTGCAACTGGTTACCATTTTCTAATGATCTCTGTGCATTGAAAGAGTCATCAGCTTTGTTCCATGTGATTGCATTCTTTAAATGTGGCTATTTGTGGTAGATTATAGCTTGCAACTACAAATGCATTTGAGTAGACAGCAGATGAAGTCCATTGGTTCTCCTTTTAGCCTCCCCAAGAAGCTTCCTTGGTTTTAGTGCAGTGACAGCTGGCTTATCTCCATGAGAGGAGGTATGAGCGATGTCTGAGGTGTGCTTCAATTCCACAAAAAATATCCAGTTGCCTTGGCCTGACTCTTCTATTTCTTGAATTATGTATCAATATAACTACAGAAACTTCAGTTTCCGCTGTTGTGAAATACTCCGTATAAAAATACAGAATTAGCAAGGAACTCAATGCAGAATATTTAAGCACCCTTTCATTATGCACTGCATATTTTATACAACATTTAAAATAAAACATACCAAAAAAAGACGGAGCTCCTGTATTAGTACAGAGAGTTGGGGAAGGTCTTTCCTGTCTTCACTATAGGCGGTATCATTCTGTATCAATACTGACCCTATTTTCAGTGCATCAGGTAACTTTTGAACCCAAAGAGTGGAAGTTGCCATTTTTATCCTTTAGTTCTTATGTAGTAATACAGGCTAGTTAGCTATTTTTTTCCAACTGATTGTAAGACTTGAGTGGTAATTCAGTCTTCATGGTAGCTTAATCATCAGCTCAGTGACTGCCAATTGCTAGCTTAATCATCAGCTCAGTGACTGCCAATTACTAACAGAAACATACTGATGTTGATCAAGACATCTTATGACCTCAAGGTCAAACAGAAATGAGAAGTGAGCGTTCTTGTTTCAAGGTGCCCAGGCCTTAGACACACAGGAGTCATTTCCAAATGCTGATCTTGCTTTGCTGAAAAAGAGCTGTACCCTTCAAACTTTTCCAAAATCTTAATGACCGTCCATCTCTTCTGCTCTCTCTCTCCAATACTTGCTTAACCTGTATTTTCATTTTAAATTCTTCTAACGTGCTAGTAACTCCCATCTGTGTGTCAGAACACATGCTAGGTGGATACCTCAGGATGGAAAACATGAGACTGTCCCGTACTGAGCTCATGGTGAACATCTTTCCCAAAAGGAACCAGCATGGACTTTCTTTTCACCTGTGCATGTGACTGTGCACATACAGACACAGAATATATTTGAGACGTGGTGAATGTGGTTATTTTTTATGTAAATGAAAGGGTTTTTTCCAGTATAAAGGAGCTCCTTTTTTAAAAAATAAAAAGGTGTATAAGCATTGGGCGGGGGGATGTCAACTAGCCGTTTCCTGATGCTGCAACGGTGCTGGATAAATGTGATCTCCAGAACATGTTCCCACGTGCATCCCTGTGCAGTAGGAGTCAATTGATACATGTCTCTTCTCTTCACTGAAAAGTAGAGGAGAAGGTAAATGAAATCCCCACTTATTTTCACATGTTAAGGGGTGTTGACTCCCTGAAAGTAGGCATCTCCATACATTCTGTATCTCGTTCTCTGATTAGTGATGACCTTGTCTTACAGCCAGGACACTTACCTTTACTCAGAAAGGGAGGTTAATTTTCTACTGCTCTAAAGTAGTGCTTCACTGAAAATCATCCCTATTTTTTCTGCAGAAATCATAGAGTTACAGCATATCGTGTGTTGGAAGGGACCCATGAGGATCATCAAGTCCAACTCCTGTCCCTGCACAGGACAACACCAAAGTCACACCATGTCTCTGAGGGTGTTGTCCAAGTGCTTCTTGAACAGCGTCAGGCTTGGTGCCATGACTGCCTCCCTGGGGAGCCTGTTCCAGGGCTCCACCACCCTCTGGGGGAAGAACCTTTTCCTAATATCCAACCTAACCCTCCCCTGGCACATCTTCCTGCCATTCCCTTGGGTCCTGTCGTTGGGCACTAGAGAGAAGAGATCAGCGCCTGCCCCTCCTCCTCCTCCTCCCCTTGTGAGGAAGCTGCAGACTGCCATGAGCTCTGCCCTCAGCCTCCTCTTCTCCAGGCTGAACAAACCAAGTGACTTTAGCTGCTCCTCATAGGGTTTCTCCTCTAAACCCTTCACCAACTTCATGGCCCTCTTCTGGACACTCTCTAGTAGCTTTATATCCTAATGTACCGTGGCACCCAACACTGCACCCAGCGCTCGAGGCGAGGCCGCCCCAGCGCAGAGCAGAGGGGAACAATCCCCTCCCTCGCCCGGCTGCGATGAAGCGCTTGATGCATCCCAGGGCATGGCTGGCCCTCTTGGCTGCCAGGGCACACTGTTGGCTCGTGTTCAACTTGCTGTCGACCAGAACCCCCAGGTCCCTCTCTGCAGAGCTGCTCTCCAGTCTCTCGTTCCCCAGTCTGTCTGTACGTCCAGGGNGTAACCCCATTTACTCTGACCCTTTGAGCCCAACCCATCAGCCAGTTGCTTACCCACTGCATTATGTGTTTATCCAGCTGTGTGCTGGGCATTTTGTCTAGGAGGAGACTGTGAGAGACAGTATTGGAAGCTTTACTGAAATCCAAAAAGATTGCCTCGACTGGCTTTCCTTGGTCAACTAGGTGGGAGACCTTGTCATAGAAAGAAATAAAGTTTGCTAAGCAGGTCTTTCCCCTCATGAACCATACTGGCTAGAACCAATGACTGCAGTTTTTCAATAACTCCCAGAATAATCTCCATAATTTTGCCAGGCACAGAAGTGAGACTGACAGGCTTGTAGTTACTGGGGTCATCCTTGTTGCCCTCCTTGAAGACTGGGACAATGTTTGCCAGCTTCCAGTCAACTGAGACATCTCAAGATTCCCAAGAGCGTTGAAAAATTGTTGAGAGGTCTCACTATGATATCAGCCAGCTCTTTAAGTACCCTTGGACAATTCTCATTAGGTCCCATTGACTTACAGGGATCCAGCTGGAGCAGCAAGGTCTGCACAAGTTTGGCATTGATTGGGAGTTTCATTCCCACAGTCATGGTTCTCCAGCTCAGGGCTCATGGGGGTCCCAGAGCCCATTATCGGTGTTGAAGACGGATGCAAAGAAAGCATTAGAAGTCTCTGTCTTGTCTATGTCCCTGTTTGTGAGGTGACCATGCTCATGAAATAATGGGCCAATATTATTTCTGGCTTGCCTTTTTCCTTTAACATGGAGATTTGCCATTAACAAGGAGAACTAGTATTGCTGAAGGGCAGGCTACTTAAGAATCTAGAGAAAACTATACTAGTGTCATCAAAAAGGAGAAACTCAAGAACTGTACTTAAGGAACTTCAAAATGCCAGACCCTGATAGGGACAGGGGGAGAAACCTAAAGAATGTGCTCCTCTGAGGCCATACTCTGTAATGCATCGTGCACAGTCCTAGCCCTCATGAAGTACAAATCTTGTCTCTTGAAACCGCAAGCCCTGGCTTCATTTCTTACCTTCAGTTTGCTGCCAACATATGCAAACATAGATAGCAAATACAGTTTGTTTCTTACATGATTGTGCTAATAAGGTTGCGTGAAAGAAGATGCCACTTGCAGAGCATATAGGCAATTTAGGAACTTTTACAGTGAAACACCATTAGCAGATGGCAGAGGAATATTATGAGCTGCACATCCAGGTGTAGTCATGAAGCAACTGCCTTACATGCTTCTTGTCCTTTGGAGAGAGGACTCATGCAGGGGGGAGAACAACAAGCTCACATTAATGTTAGAGCTAATTTGGCTGACTTTCCCATCCAGATCTCTCACTGCTTTTATCCTTTTGCAGGTACCTTTATTTTACCTCTCTCAGATCCTCATGGCCATTCAGAAATACTTCCTCCATGCCCAGATGCTGTGGTACTGGCTGGAGCTGTTCAGTCCTGTGCCAACATGGGTGGCTGTGGTGCTCGGGGTCATACCCTGTCCACCCACCCCTCCCTGTGCAGTGGCATCCGTGCTTGTGCAAGAGAACTCGTCTTGGTAGTTTCTACTCTTTAAAATTTGGTCTATCTTAGTTGAGGTTATAGCAAGAAAAAAGCAAGTGAAATAATTTCTATTTCTGCCTCTTGATTTCCTAACTCTCCCTAACCCCCAGTGTGCTGAAGTGCCTGGATCTGTATTTCATGTTTGATCAGAAGGACATAGGTTCTTTTGAGGAACTTGACTTTAGACCATTGTTAAAAATTATTCAGTGGAAAGTGATATGGTGGGCTCTGGGTCCTGGCCATCTGCCAAGCCTGCTGTCAAGGGTGTTGCTGTGGTCATTTTTAGAAAGCAGACGTTAGCCTGGGGTGAACAAATCAAATTCTTGTAGGTCAAACCCAAAGACCCTTGAGAGACTTTTCAAGGCTGCCCATCTGATGTGTTTGAAGGACAGTAGAGGAGCAGGAAATGAGATAAAATAACAGTGCTGTGGGAAACCTTATCTGCAAACTTTCTTGTGTCAGTCTAATGCTGCTTGGCACAGCCCCTATCCTGGCAGTGCTCCTCAAGGGGGCTGTTCCCATGCCCTTCCCATCCCTTTCATCACTGTGCAGGTGACCAGCTTTAAAGCCAGCAGATATTTGGGAAGCCTCTTTTATTTGTGCAGCTTCTGGTGTCTGTGCATGAATTAGCCTCCTCAGCCACAGTAGTGTATCCCTGTCAGGACAGCTTGCTCACCCACAGCCATGCCTGCAGTCTTCCAGCACTCTGAAGGAGGGTGGCAGATACGAGGAGGGACAGTAAGAGTTTGGATCCTCAAGCAAAGGTGCTATACCAACGTACGCAGCACTGGGAAAACAGGAAAAAAGGGGAAATGGGAGGAAACACTTAAGCAGAAGGAAGGTTTTTCCCTCTGCCCTAGGCTTGGAGGTGGCCCCGCTGCCTGCAGGATGAGCAGGCAGCAAAGAGGAGGAAGGTGTTGCCTTGGCCCTGCTGTGGGACCAGCTACAACTTGTTACTACAGCACTGGGTATCAACTACTGTCATTTGGCCTTTCCTGGTCAAAAAAGAGGGGTTTGGAACAACTTAAAGTCAATTAAAAGTGAATGCAGAAGTGACAGAGCAGCTACCTGCAGCAACTGAGAAGAGGGGAAGGGGTAAAGGAAATGGAAGGTGTCTGAAGTGGTTTATCTCCTCAAAGCCTCATTGTTACTCCATCTCTTTTTGCCTTTCCTCTATTTTTTCCACTTTCTCTAATCATTGTTGTTGGGTATTGCTCCTTTTGTTGAAGGTAGGTTGTCCAGTCAGGAACAAAGGCTTTACTATCAGCCCTTATGGGACCAGTTGCACAGCTGGTGTGCTGGACATCACCTGCTCGAAGGAGTATTTACTCCAGAAGCTTCCAAAAACACCATGTATATTATGTCATCTACCAGTTTTGAATGTGGTACTGTGTAAGGAGCTTCGTGTTTGATTACATGGGTATTCCTTGTGGGTCGTTATTCAGCAATAGTCTTGCAGTAGTGAAATATGGTAAAGGTTTGGTGATTTAGAAGAATTTTGAGGTTTGTCATGGTTTTTAAAAACTTTACAGAGAGAAAAAAATACCAAATACCTTTTTATAGTTTCCCTGAGAAATCAAAATATACATGGACGGCCAGCATCTTGGAAAATCTACAGCAAACATCACAGAGGAAATTCAGTGAAGTATTTTTCTCTGAAAATATCCATGGTGAATCATGTTATGTGGCCATCAATTTTGACACCATTCCTTTTTAGTAAGTGGCTAAAGAAATAAAATTAACCTAGGTTGTAAAATCCAAAATTATTAAGGGGAAAAAAATCCTCAAAAACCTACTCCAAAAACGTAGATACAGAGGAAATAAATTTCAAAAATGAAACCATCTGTTTCCATGCAAGTTTTCCTGTAATTTTGCAGTACTAAATCCTTGGTGAAAAGCTTGTACTCATCCTTAGTGCAGTAAAGGAAAATCAGAGACATTTCTAGTCTGTGTTAAGCATCTCTTTCTTTACGTACTGTTAAATCCTGAGGATAAATAATGCATATTGCTTCTAATTATTCATGTCTTGCATCAGCTTCAAAATCAGTGAAATTATTCTCAGATATAATTAAGGAAGAAAGGCTATAGCATCCCAGGAAGGTACCTCACACTTCCACTGTCTGCCTTTTCTAGCAAAAGCATGAAGTAGGTAGCAGCCCCTGACAGACAGGAGCATATCAAGATAGATTACCAAACATTTACAAAATAGATCAAGCAGAACAAGAACTTTGTTTGAGAAATGTTATATTAATGCTTCACTAGACAGACCTTGCTACTGTAGAATATTAATAAATGAGGCATTATTTGTTAAATAAAGGGTGGGTGGTTGTGGATGTGTGTATCCATACCTATATATTATAGAAGAGCATTTATTTTTTATTATTTTATAGAAGATAAATCCCACTAGCTTTCAGAATGTTTTTTTTTTCTAACTGACTAAAATGACTTACTACAGAGATACCCGTGTACCCCCAAATACTATATGAGATGCTTAGCAGGGTTCTGGGTTAATATTGTAATGGATTGGAAAAAAAAATCAAGTTGTCCAGGTAAAATAAATAATCAAATAAAACCCCAAAACAAAATCTTTTTAGTTTGAACCTAACCTCCAGTTCTGGTAGCTGCCTCTGGTGTTTCCTCTCTGTCCTCGAGAGGCATGCTCCTGTGGTTTGGGGCACAAAGCAGGCAATTGCCAAGTGGTGGCACAGGGCTCTTCAACCCACAGTGTCTTCCAGATAGCACAAACTAGATGCAGAAGACTTCTGTAAGTCTTTCCTAAGTGAGCAGGCCTACAGTGTTTTGGAGGGTTAACAGGAATAACTTAACGTGTTCAAGGCTTTGCTTGAAAGAGATTCACATGCTGAAATCAGTTTGCAGGCTGCAGCGCTGGGTGACCTTGTGATGCTATTCACAGGCGTGTGCTGTTTCCAATATTTTCCTTTTGGCAAGGAGGAGGAAGAAGCAGATACCAAAATATTTTTATATACATCTTTGACATTTCACAGTGAGTGCATTTGTTCATCAAGTGTACATGATGTATAGGTACCATACCTTCATGATGTACTTCTCTCGCTCTATAAGAGGGATTGCCTGCAACATTGGCAGCAGCAGGGAAGACTGTGGCTAATCCTGGTAATCCCTCTGCCTTGTTTATGCTGTACATATTTATCTGTTGTAAATGTATGTTTGATAGGCCAGGAGTTCAACAAAAATGAATTTATGTCTAACCTTGTAATACCATAGCTGCTGCCAAATTAGTTCTCGGGAGCAGAGGTCTCTGCAACCTTAAACACTGCTGGGAGTGCTGCTTACGCAGCCCTGCTAACATTTAGATAAGCCTCCTCCATGCAAACAACTGTTTCTTACTGAACGCAGGGTAGATAATTTGTGGTTACATGTTGGCAGTGAAGCTTAGGAGATGGTGTATACCTTGGGATGGTGGCCTGGTGTTATGTACAGCTTCAGCTCGGCCAATATCCCAGGCTGGCAGCAAACTCTATATTATCTAAATTGGCTCAGGCCACCTTTATATCTATTAGAGATTTACAGCAAACTTGTGCTTCACAGAACTGAGCAGGGTTTTCTCAAAGACTTTGTGAGTTCCTGTTAGCCACAATAAGGGTATTATTGCTGCTAGTCCCGTTATCAGCAGAGGAATTACTAATGTGTTGTTCACCACGCTGCAGCACGTGCCTGCAGCTGCAAATGGGCCAGAGCTGGCTGGCAGCATCTGAAAGCCTCTGTGGGAGGCAGATTGGCAGAAATTTAGAGCTGGGCTTGTCTTGAAACAAACTTCCACTGGACCAAAAGAAATATATGGACTTTTAAACACTTGTTTGTTTGNACTTGTTTGTTTGACTTCACTGGAATTAAAACTAGGTACATGAATGTTCAGAGGCCTGAGGGAGGTCTCCAGAAATTGCACAGGAATTCAGAGCATCCCAGGGACAGGGATGATGTGTTACTAGCAGGTCCCTTTTTGGCAAACAGGTTAGGG
>VZTV01114044.1:210-12562 GCA_013400875.1 Anhinga rufa | reverse complement strand
CCAGATCCAGTTCATCTTGCTGTATAAATTTTTCTAAAACTTATTTATACTCACTGGTGATTCCAAGGATATGATCATAACACTCAAACGTTAGTAATGGCTGAGGGAGTTCCCTAAGGAAAGTCTTTAGGATAACAGCAGGAATATGGATATCATGATAATCATCGAAATTCACAGACTTGCCTAAAAGGAGAGAAAGAAGAAAAAAGGTGTTCAATCGAATATTTTACTTTTTCTTTAAACTACTGCTTAAAAACTGTTTCACACTACATTTTGAACAGAAAGCCTCTTGCCTTTCTGCTGCTGGTAACTCCTGGCATTTTATTTTTGTATTTCTCATGAAGTGTTATCTTGCTATAAAAGATTCTCCCCATTAAAGGCATTTCATAAAATGACTTCACAGGGAAGTCAGTGACTTTCAAAATTATGTCACTACATTTCATAAATTATTAGGTAAAATTATATTTCTTTGCCATACCCATGGAAAAACACCAGAGGCAAAATGACACAGAGGTATTGTCCTTCACAACGACAGTAAAGCGCTTAAAGGCAATACAAATGTTTATGAAAATATAGACTATTTTGGACTCAAACCTTATCATTCAATAGCTGCTACAGATTTCATAAGCTCTGGTCTGACATCAGGTGACAGCTTGCTGTTCAGTAAGCATTAAGTGCCTGTTGCTATCTTTCAGGTTTCTGTACTAGTGCTCTTCTTGGTCTATGTTACAAATGGTTTTATAATTAACTAATTATAAGAAAGCTAGCATTTCTGTTTCCCCAACAAAACCAAGAACAACAAAGCCCTCACACTATTACTCGCAATGGTATGATGACAGCTTACCCTGATTGTAGAGTTTCTGAACATCTTTGATAGTCTGGATGCTGGCTGACCTTCTGAAGAGGCCCTCTACTTGTAGTCCTTAAAAAAAACAATTAATGTAGGTCTCATCTGTAAAAGCTGTCACTCTTGTTTTTCTCTATAGGTTCAGTTGAAAACAGAATAGAGGGAGAAGGTTTGGGAACAAAGCCACTTGATACACTCATTTTTTGGAAATAAAATCCTTGAGAATAGAATGTAGGATCAAATCATGTTTCAGCATTGCCTACAGTACTTTCTTTAATGTGTCTCACAGGAATACTACCACCTTTCCGTAAGTGTTTTAGCGTGTCTTGCCAACTACAATTTTTCTTTAAAAGTAGCTTTCAATTGCACCTAATGACATAGAAGCAGGAGTTTTAGATTTACCAGACTGCTTATGTACCCACTGTCACTGAGCGTATCTGCAAACTGAGCCCCAAACCACGCCAGTAAATCTCTTGTAGTAAATTTTCATAGACATGTTTCAGAGACTTTTGCAAAGACCCCCAAGCTCTACTTGAAAGTGCTCCACTGACTAGATTCAGAGACTTAGCTGGGGTTTAGCCGAGTACAGCTCCTAGTTACTTTCTAAGCATTTTTGCCCTTGCCTGTTAAATTCCAGGTTGAGTATTAAAACTTTAGTCCGTGCACTCTGGAAAGAGTATGACATCTCAAACTACAATACCTAAGAAGGACATGTGTGGTTACTAAAGGAACCAAATGGACAATAATTATGATCTATTTGACCGCTTGCTTTATTCCCGACCAGGTCATGATTCAGTTGAATAAAGTTAGGGCAAATGGCATCGCTGTAGTAAAACTGTTCCATTAGATTTATAGCGCAAGCTGTCTAAAGACATGGTTTTGGAAGTGGCAGCTGTGAACAGCTAGCTCGTCAAGGCATTGCCTTCAGCAAACAAGAAATACGATAATTTCCTGAGAATTTTTAGAATATTATGCTGGCTGTCAGTGGACTAGAGGTTTTTTCTGCAGAAACAAGTCTTTCAGAAAATGGACATCATAACTGCTTGCAATTCGGTTTGCAGGAATTGGTTTAATAGTTAATGCTTTAATCTGATGTGAATCTCACTGTATAAACTACAATGTAATAAATATCAATTTTTAACATGTTTATGCCTTTATTGGCTAAGCTTTCAAGAGTCTAATTAAAGACATTAATCTGTAGCATAGACAGCAGCTGTACTTGCCTGGCCCTGCATCCCATCAGTGTTACTGTAATGGCACATAAAGCTAAGCTCTTGCTGGATATGATTTTTGGAGGTCTGAGGGGGAAAAAAGCAACTTTTATCCTAATCTGCAGAAATCTGGGATACAGGCAATATCTGTGCTCCTTCCAGAATTCATTTTCCAGGTCAGCTGAAACTGAATCAATATACAGCAATTTGTTTGATCACAGGTGACAACATGCCAACAACCAAAGTAGATATCTCCAATCCTTCTTATATTTGTGGGCACCCTATCCAAATGACATGACACTAATAAAATGTAGGGAAGTGCAATTGTTAAGGAAAAAAGAAAAAAGCTATATTCTCCTTCTAAAGTGAAAGAATTGCAACAGCAGAGGAGCCACATCTTTTTTGTGTAAAAGATGCTCAGACCAGAAAATAATATATTATAGCGATTTTTAAATAAAGCATGGGTCATAACTTCAGCCTACTGGTCAGCAGTAGGGGGGAAACGGTGAGCCTGGGTACAGAGACAGCCCTTTTGCAATATGTTTTTCTGACTTCTGTGATGCATACAAACTGAGCAGGATACTTTTTTTTAGAAGTTTATAAGTCTATTAATTGCTCTCAGTGCTTTCTGTGTTTAGGCAGGGCAAGGGGAAGCTACTTGAAAACCTTATTTGAATGATGGTGTTTCCTGTGTCGCATAACCTGAACAGCATTAGCATATGCCCCCAACTGGGGTCTCAAAATAAGGGATGGGGATGAAAGGGACCTGAAGTCTCTCACTGGTTATTCCACTGTGATGGATAAATACACAGCCTTATACGCAGTCAGGAAATACTTTCTCCAAACCTGTCTCTTCCTTTTCAGGTACTATGGGAAAAAACCCCAGTTCTTGGAACAACCATATTCAAGCTAAGACAAGGTGCCCACACTAAAATAAAATTAATCACTTTGTCTTCTTTTTGCAGACAAAATACATGCTAGAGCCACCAGAGTTACGGGATGAGGAAACAAAATTGTCTGAAGATGACCCTGGTCACTGCAGCTCAAAGCATTCATTTTTGTCCTTTTAAAAAAAATAATTTTGAGTGTTCTTCGATCAAATCCCATTTACGGCATGACTCATGTCAGCTGTCTCTTTAAAGAGAATTTTTTTTTTTTTGTGTACAAATTGAATTATTTTGCCATTAATAGCATAGGTAACACAGTCCATAGGGAATACCAACCCTGGAGCAGCAGTGCTTGCCAGAACACTGCTAGGGGTTGACTGACATGAGCAGCTAGCCTGGGCTTTCCAGTACTGATAAACACACAGCTGCATGTCACTCACGTATTCTATCAGTGCTGCAGAGCCTCTGTTGAGATAACTCAGCACAAACTGCTCCCTGCCCCTCACCAAAAAAATATAGATACATAGACAGATAGATAGATACAGAGATCAGTGGATTTTTGCTACCCTGCACCAAACTCTGCAGACCAAAAAAGAGCAAAATTTTATGTTAAATATTAAGTGCTATACAGAAAAATGTAGTATGTGACTAGTGGCGGAGCTATCTGTATTCAATGAAAAGTGATTCTGCGATTGAGAACTTAACTGAGTGATTATTTAAACATCAGTAATCATAAATGAAAACAGGCAGGCACCTCATTCCACATTGAAATAACATGGCTTTTACCACAGTAGACAAAATTTCACACTGCAATGACACAACTGTGTCACACTCGGAATTATTAAACTGTTTCTAAAAATACTTAACCCCCTTCTACCTCCCCGATCAGTTGTCCCACAGGAAAGACACAGAAAATCAAAACCAATAAAGATAAATTTAAGCAACACAGGCTGTCACATTGCTGCAAACTTGTCAAAGAAAGACAGATGAGAAAATTACATTCTTTTTCTTTCAATCATCCTTGATTTGAGGGTTGCTGGCATCAAAAACCTTTGTTAATTTTGCTATTTCTCTTCTGAAAGCAGACATGAGTGAGCATCTGAATTCCTTCTGTCCTAAATTGAGTTTGTAAATGTTTCTTTTGACTGGGGTCCTGCCAAGTCTCAGGAAGTGTCCATCCTGATTTGGAAGCAGTTTTCATTCTCATTAACACAACCGATTTAGATACCTTCTTGCCGATTACCTAATCCTTTTTAAAAATTAGAAGTAATTTATATCTAATAGGAGGACTGATGAATTTATAGCGTATTTTAATTGTCCATCTTCAATGTAACATCTTGTATGCCCAAAGCGGTGGCAATTGCGAATTTTTATGCTTAAGGCAAATTAGAGATTTTTTTTCAAAGCTAGAATACAGTACAAGTTGGAGGAGGAGATTGTACAGCCTTCCTTTCCCTTGTACTCTGTGCAATGAATACAGAACAAGTGAGCGTGATGTCTGCAGTTTGTAAAGATGATTTGCACTGCAAGAAGATGCACAGCAGATCAAGGGCAGAGAGGAAGAGAAGGGACAGTTCCAGCCCTACTGAAAAGCTGAGCAGAAGCAGCAAGGATGTAGAATGGTGCATCCTCCACAGAACCCAAACTGTATTTGTGTCTCTGCAGTTTTGAATGGCGTAGTCTCTAGCCTTTGGATTTATGAATGAATATTCTCAGTTTACACTTGGCACCTCTGAATATAATTTATTTTTACAATGCCTGAGCACCAAAAAGCACAAACTGTGCTTATTACAAGGTTCATTTTTATTTGATGGCACAGGAACCAGTCTTGGGATTTATCTCATGGCCGTGAACCCTATGTAAAAACATTCCCATGAAAACAAAAGAGCCAAGAATTCAGAAATATTTATATGGCCAATGTCAAGCTTTCCCTGTGTTGCATTTTTAAAAGATATTTGATTGATCGCAAGAAGTGGAGGCCAGGAGGCAAACTCGCTAAGCTGCAGCAATCCAAATGTATTCAGAATGCATAACCATCCATCTCTACCCATTCTGACTATCACCACCAGGATGTATTCATTCACATTAAAAAATGGAACCCAAACTTTCTCCATCAGCAAGATTTGTTGTGCTTCATGGAGGGGATGAGAAGGAAAGATTAATCATTGTTTACCACTGCTTCTGCTATTGAACAGATAAAGGACAGCTTTAGTTGTCACTATAATCATATCATAGGACATTCACTGTTTTATCATTAAACTTCTATAGCATGGTTATTACCATTTCATTTAGAAGTCTCAGTCATCGCCTAGGACTCTCCTGTGGTACCATGAGACAACACTGAACAAAACCTTTGTGCTGCAAAGCACTTCCAGTCAACAAAAGAGATGAGGTAAGAGAGAAAGACTCTGCAACGGGGGCTACTGCGAGATAATTTTCCTATAGGGGACAGTTATCTTTTCTGCTTTATAATTCTGTAGTGTGATTCCTTCACCATGAGTTTATTGTTCCATCACTTCTGAGCTGCTGCTGATCTCACATGGTCTCTTTAGTAATCAGTTCTCAATGCAGGGTTTTTTTTGTTGCTGTTTCCCTATATGGCCATTCTATAGAATGTATATGTTATCAAATTTTGGAAATTTTAGTAATAATCTCAGCAGGTTAGCTTTGGTTTGAAATTGTTTAAAACACAGAGAAGCATGTTGTTTATACCTTTGGGGATACTCTCTAAAACATAAAAATACATTAACAATAATAATCCTACCTATATATTCCAAACTGGAATTTTGCATAAGACCAATACAAATGACAGGTATTAATATTTGAGGTAGGCTTGAGCAACATTCCTGCCCTTTGTAACCTATTTCACATCTTCATGCAGGTCTGAACAGTGCGGTTTATACCCATCATAATGAATCAAATAAAAATTCTCTTAAAAGCTGCTGCCTGACCTCCAGATGTTGGGGGGTTTGCAAACAAAACATGGATTTTGCCATGCAGTTTTATATTTACTGCGTATCAGTTAGTATACTCAAACTAAGGGTCAGAGCTTAAAAAGTAAGAGAGCATGGTGAATTGTACGAATACTGACCTAAACAAACACCAAAACCACCAGCCACACACCACCTAGCTTTTAATTTATCACGATACCTAACATCAGGTCTGTAACCTGCTTTTCTAGAAAAAAAGACATGTAAGTAGAAGACATAAAAGGGAATTTCTGCTGTGACATCTTATTAGAGTTTGAAAGCAGAAGTGCACTTCTGAATCCTAAAGCCTACAACAGATAAAACTGCCCCAGAGGCTGGGCATCTCTGAAGCGAGCGGGCCCCTCTTTGCCCTGCCGGGTCAGCGCGGGCAGCAGCTTCAGCCACCTGCACAACCCTGTCCCTGAGCATTACAGAAGCCATACACACAAAGATCCATCCTCCATAGCACGGCATTACTTATATCCCTGGTTACCAAAATGGTCGGTTAGAAGTGACAGTCCCCATTTACAGTCTCTCTTCACCACAAAAATATGTTGCTGAGGACGTGTGGGGACATATTAACCAGAGAAAGAAAACTACTACCCTGTGGCATTAGCTGGGCTTTTTGGAGAAAAAGGGCCTGTGAGCAAAGCATCAAGATCATTACCACCAAAGGAATGGCACCAGGTTAGAAACACTTACAAATTGTTCTGACAAGAGAGTGAATATTTAATTAAGCAAGGCAATTTCTCGTGGCACGGTGGACATAAGGTAGTACACACACATAAAAAAATCTTATTTAGTGCAAGTGCAAGTCAAGCCTTGCATTTATAAACTAGACAGATGAACAGGTCATGGTTTTGAGGCTGAGCATAGAAAAAATATCCTCTGGTTTGCTGGTTACTATGAAGATCTAGTCACAAATGTGCCAAGTTAAACCTACCCTTCCTCTTTGGCCTGACTAAATCATCAGTTGGGTTCATGACGATACCAACACCTTACTTCTGAAATTACCAGCACTTCTCTGGTTTGGTCCAGAAGATAAACTCTGAGGCTTAGTCTTAATGAGCTGATCGTTTTCTCAGATACTCAAAACTCATTTTAGGAAATCAGTTTTTCCCTGTGAAGGTTAGCAGGAACTGAAATTAAGCATTTTTAGAATTCAGTATTAAAAACTTTAAAAACATTTTTCACTCTAAAGAGGAGCTAGAATGAAAGTGGTGAAATGGCTACTTTCTTTCTTTGTTGAAAAAATAACATGAAAATTATTATAGAAATTAAGAAACTATTGAAATTAAGAAATTATCGTAATAGTGTCTGAGGCATCAGCCGTAATAGATCTCATTTATATAATACAAACAGGTGTACAGGAATCTCTGCTTATGGTGGATTCTTTAGTCTCTGTTAAGGTACCAGGTGACTACCAGGTGACTTACTAACTGGATCCAGTGAGAGTCATCTTGCTCAGAAACAGCTATCTAAATGTGCAGTTGGATAAACATATGAGGAAGAAACCCACACTCACTGTCATAACGCTAATTGGGCTGTTGGGGACGAGGACCTGCTGGCTGCTGTCGGAGCCCACTCAGTAACTCGGTACAAGAAGGCGAGTTTTGGCTCATTTGTACAGGTGAGGATGTCTCCACACTGGGAAGAACGCTTCTGCCAACAGTGTTGTCTGAAACTGAGGCAGAAAATTTAAACATCAAGGAGGAAAAATGTGACATGAAGCAATCTGTCAAAGGGACTGGAGTCATTAAGATGAAAAAGGCTGAATGAACTTTAGAGACTGAAAGTTTCCTTAGCCTGGTGGCATACTATTGCAGGCTGGTGCCTAGTTTGAATACCACCACAGCTCCTGCATCAGATCTGTTCAAGAAATAAGAGCCTGATCAGTACAGAATGGACTTAACAGGTGTCAGAGGGTCTCTGACGTTTCGAGAAGTCTTAACCCTGTTGATGAAGCACGATTTTGCAGAAGCTTTTGTGATCTAAGTCAGAGTTTCAGAAACTGATTTCAGGTACATAGATGTGAAAATACAGCAATGGGAAGAAAGAGTGAAATTATAGCAATTGGAAGAAAGAGTGGAAATACTGTACCTAGGGTGAAAAACAAAACCCGCTCCCTGCTAATTCTGTGAGGCTGGAAACTATGCCAGAATCAAATGGAACTGGGTAATGACA
This sequence comes from Anhinga rufa, assembly GCA_013400875.1. NCBI lineage: Eukaryota > Metazoa > Chordata > Aves > Suliformes > Anhingidae > Anhinga > Anhinga rufa. The sequence continues at coordinate 4,464 of VZTV01114044.1, read as the reverse complement.
GTGAATTTTTGTCACTTCCGGAAGATGAACTGAAGCTCTCACTGTGCTCACGGCCACGTCTGGAGTGCAAAGAACGCTGCCAGTCAGCCTCCTGGGGCTGTCAGCATGGGAACCGACACTTGCTGAAGCTGATGGCAGAATTGAGATATTCCAAATTTAGGGAAAGAGTTAAAATCCTAGCAGACAGCAGGTACAACAGATACCTGCACACTTATAATCAAGTGCAAAAAAATGCATGTCTATCACCTACTGCTTAACAGCCTTGGCATGGCAGGTACTTGGCTTTCAAGCATCAGCTGGCTGAGAATGTCAGAAAACACTCTACCTGACAAGCCATCTCTCCTTAGAAATCTGGTTTGTGGAGATCTCCTTGTGATTGGGAATATGACAGCTCCGAGCAAACCAGGGCTTGGGTGGAAAATATCAACGCTGACAGAGCCCATGCCCGTCCTTCCTGGGGCACAGAAGGACAGAGAGCTGGGGAACAAATGAGATGGTCTGGCTAGCAAGCACATGGCTGGACTACGTTCAGTGACTAGCATTACCATGCCACTGACTTGCAGAGATGCATAAAGTAGGACAAGGGCTTTGTTCAGAAGTATCATCACATTTCCTCAGAGACTATCCTTTAGAAACTGCTGATACTGCACCGAACAGATTAGTTTTTAGCAAAAAAAAGGATGAAGTTTGGAGAAAACCCAAGGATGATTACTGCTTTCAGAATAACAAACATTTCATCAATGAGAAATTCTGCAATAACAAAGTTGAGCCAACTCTTTCTTTTATTACAACCATGAGAGCTAAAACTTGCCTTTTTAACCTGTACTGCACAGTTGGTGTTGCTGCTTCAGAAAACCGTGGGTATCTGAGCTAGACTCAGCAATTGGTGAGAGGGAAGAGTGTGGGACTGGTGCGACAGTGATGAGACAAAACACCCAGAAAGAACAAAAGCAAGTCATGGAGGAGGTTTTACGTCAGATCAGTGCAAGAATTACTAGTTACTGGTCGCCAGCACAATATAATGATGGCCATAAATGTCCTATTTCTTTAAGATCTTTAAATAGGTCCAAGGAAGTGCCAGATATGCAAAGCCCTCCTCCCAAGCACAGCCAAAAATTTAAATTAATTAACACTTTAGCGGCTAAATTTTCACACAATTTCTAAATAATAACATCTGTGAGAAGTAATGACATTAGTGCACATTCGTCCTCGTTTTAGCTCTCTTGATTCCTGTGATTAGTTACGAAGAGGTATTTGCCTATTAAGATAAGCTAAATATATGTAAGGATGATTGTTTCATAACAATTTAAAACACAAAAAAGTCTGGCTTTCATCTGCAGATGGGGCATGCACTGATACACTACACAAGCTCTAATTATCCACTTACAATTATAATTACAGGGATTGTCTCAAGCTGCCAGTCACTTGCCTTCAACATTCTTAGTAGTGAACTATTTACATTCCCTGTATCAAACCATAATATTCGATACAAGCTACACCTGCAAAATTTTCATCATTAGAATCACAGAATGGCTTCGGTTGGAAGGGAGCTTTAAAGGTCATCTAGTCCAACCCCCCTGCAGTGAGCAGCTTCATCTTCAACTAGAGCAGGTTGCTCAGAGCCCCGTCCAACCAGACCTTGAATGTTTCTAGGGATGGGGCATCGACCACCTCTCTGGGCAACCTGTGCCAGTATTTTGCCACCCTCGCTGTAAACATTTTTTTCCTTATATCCAGTCTAAATCTACCATCAGTTAGCACCAGTCTGGAAAGAGCACATCCAAACAGTTTTATGGGCTTGAGTGGAAATCCGGAATTTGGACCAAGAGGCCTTCAATAAGGTCTGTTATGAACTCTTCATCTACTGCAGACCAGTAAATACCTTTAATAGCAGAACTGGCCCCACTCCAGTACTTGGCCTTGGCTGCTGCAGGTATTTTGAAGATAAATCAGCAATTTCAAGAGGCGAGGAGCTAGCTGTTCTGCACACAAGCTTCCCTACTGATGCTATGCTCCACTGCTTGCAAACTGTAAGCAGGTATCCACTGCAGTGGATATCTCTCTCATTCTCCTATGCATATCATTAATCAGTTTCACTCAAGATATGGAACCCAAACAAAATGGGCAGTTATTTAATGCTTTTATTCACCATGGGGTAAACTAAAATACAAAGGAGGATAGCCCAGCAATGAGGGCAAGACACTAAGTGTCTAGTCTGTCCTCATTTAAATCAGTGTGATCTTGCACTGATTTAAATGAAGCCAGTATTTCTCGAGGATCAGCAATATAGCTGAGAAGCAATGTTTTTCTTGCTTCCCTCCACCTTTATCTTCACAAATGTGAAGCCTATTCAACACAAGTTTTTAAAGAGTTTGAAATTTCCCACTTAGGGTTCAAATAAACTCAAGCTCAGACCAAACCCTAGCGGCAATAGTTAAAATGAACAGAGATCAATGATGCATACTATTTCCATGCTGAAAGCAAAATTTATCTTTTTCAGAATGACAGCTCAAGGATGGAAATTAAGAATTGGGAATATTGTGGGATATAGATTTTGGCTGAGCCTGTCTACAGAGGAATATAATTTACTGAAAATTTACATTTTGTATTATTTGTGTGCTGTCAATACAAATAGCTCTTTAAATGAGGAAAATCTCAGCTAAAACTCATTTAACAGCAATATAGAGATCTGAGTCTGGTTTTTGTCTTAACAAAAATGCTGATCCTCAAAATTTGTTCAAACATTAACCAAATTTAATGTCATATTAAGTGCCAGTGATATTTCCTTTTTTTTTTTAAATAACTGAACCAAACACATTTTGATTTTCTTCACTTGACACACCTATTAAAAATTCACACCCTTCTTTCAGGGATCTTAGGAATCATTCCCAGTTCTACCACTGAGTAATGTTGTGCCAGTCACATAACTGTGCTATGCTCTGTTTCTGTTCTGTCACCTGTAAGATAAATGTACCTAGGCTATAGATTTAGTACTGTAAGATTTAGCAAACATTTGTGAAACTCTGAGGCCTCGGAGTACAAAGGGCTATGGAAATGTTGCTGTGATTACCTTAAAAATCGGGGATCAAAATGAAAAATCACATTACACTGGGAAAAAGAATTTCAAGACTGCAGCCTTATCTCTGACTTTCTCCCTGCATGCACCTTTGTCCCTATGTAGGGAATACAGTGCACTTACCCTGCAGATAGCACCTGATACTCTGTCCTTTATGTTGGTCAAGTATGCACTGGGGAGCTCAGTGGTATAGCCAGCAGTTCAAAGTCTACCCTCTGTTTGCCCTGTACCTGAAGGCGATATAGGGAACTCGCATTTGGAGGTTATAGGAGATATGGGTCTTTGTAATCTGTATCTTTAAATAATTTAACTATAGATATGAACTGCAGTCAAAGGGTCTGTAAATGCCAGTAAAAATATTTTGTGAAGGGAGGACTTCAGGCTTACTCCTGCAAAACACATTTTTACAATGAGTCTTTATGGCCACTGGTTCTATAAAACCAGAATTTCTCATTGATTTTTACTGGGAGTTCTACTTAAAACCAACAATATGATATGGGTTGATGACGTGTATTTCAAGACATCTCTCATTTGCTATGCCCTAATTAAGCCTAAGGGCAAAGAGTTTTTTGTGTTTGTTTTTTTTCATAGTGAGACAATAATCTGATAATAAGTATTCCCTATCCATCAAAGCTCTCAAGGCAGTGCCCAATTGCCACTCAAGCTTTCAGGATATAAACATATCCTGTGTAGCTGTAAACTTTGCTGAATCAAGCACTAAGTGTTATATAGTTTCATACTGTTGTCCTTGTTCTGAAAGACCCATCCTCTTTTGACACAAAACTCACCTTTTCTTTTTAGGTAGGATACAGTTTCCTTCATTACGGGGGGGATTAGTTCGCCTTTATTTTTGTCCTTGATACTGTTAGGAAAAAAAAAAAAAAGAAAAAGTAACAGCCTTTAAATGGCATTTATAGACAAAGTGTCAAAACCAAGACAGAACAGTCTCAGCAAAAACCTGAAAGGTATCTGAGAGCATACGTTAAATTCCAAAATTTAAGGAGCCTGCACCAAACACAAGAGTCTTCCAGAACTCTAACAGGTGTTGAACGACCCATTGAAACAAATGGCTTGGACTTCTATTCAAAGAGCCATTCCTAAACACTTTCTTTTTGCTAGAAAAGCTGTGTAATCGTAATGGCGCCCAGCAATAAATAAGTGCTATTTACTGTACTGGA
>VZTV01114027.1:2430-13315 GCA_013400875.1 Anhinga rufa | reverse complement strand
GCTTGGAAGGCCCAGGTGGGCACTGGCAAAACCAATGTTTTCTTGGAGATTGGCTTAGTATTTACCTTGTTTAGTGTTACATGATAAAGATTTTAAAAAACGCAGTGTTTCCTGTGGAGAGGTATAACTCTAGATACATTCTGGTGAAGACGTGCTCAGGATGGCTTCAGCAAAGTGTCACCATGTTGAGCGTAGGTAAGAATTCACGACAGCTTCAGTTGTGAAGTTGGGCAGCAGCTATTCCTCTTACTGGTATGGTATGATGTGATGATTCTTGGCCTGCGCATTTGTACATCCTTTCCAGGTGGCACTGCTTCCACATGGATTCTGTGTGTGGATTTGGTGGGAATGAGGTATTTATACCAGAACTGGATACTTTTATGTTCTTTGGGATTCAATAAACTTTCGGTTGTTGATTGATTTCTTCATCTCTTTGAACCATGCTGCTTAACGCAGCTATAGGAGTTTTAATAAATACTTGGTTTGATTTGAGAATCGTCTTGAAAATCTTTTAGAATGTTACTCTAAGCTTACCATCTTGTAACTTCTTCCTCAAGTCTTATATGTTTAGATTCTAAAATTGGCGGTTTTAACATTTTTCAATCATTTTACAATATTTAGAGAAGCAGCTCATAAGATGAATCACCTCATAGGACGAATCACATTGTAAAGAATGTCTAATATAATCGTTTTTCACACAGAATGTTAATAAATGTTATTAATAAGGTTGAAAGATTAAATTCTTTAAAAGGTTTTATGATTTGAAACTCAAATTAGTTCAGGTCAGTTTGGACTGACATTTTTTAACCAGTATTCTAAATTAACCAACCCCAATGTTAGTATTTATAACAGTGTAGTGAAAGACAACTTCTTTAGAATTTGTGATCTTTCTTGCGAGACTGTGCTTGCTCAAACTGAAGCACATTTAAGGAGGTTACTTCCTCTCTGGGGCTGTCAGAATCTTACCAGTCACTGACTGGTAGGCCCCAATCTTTTGGGTTTTTGTGTTTGAGCAGATGCATCATTTGGCAGCAGAAGCAGTAAACAATGTAAAATGAGTAGTAGCGCTCCATCTTTTGAAATGCACCTTTTAAAATTAAAAGCAGAATGTATTTTCTGATGAGTATACGGTTTGATGCACATTCATTAACGGGTCAGTGCTAAATACATCAGTTGTTCCAGTGCATGTGCGTGGGATGTAACAACTATTCCAAATGGATAGATTTTGGTTTCCAGTGGATAATTAATGTGCTGATCACAGTTAAAATAGTAGCAGTTTTAGAATGGAAGCTGCTGCCAAGAGCAGGACGTGCTGGTTGTAAGATACGCATTATTTCCTGACAAAAAATGTGGCTCAGTACAAACGTATCTGGTTTTATAACTTCAGCTTGCCGCAGGTAGTGAGTAGGGCAGTACCAAAACTCCATCGCTGTTAATGGGGTCTGGGGCACAGCTGAATAAACGGGACAAATGTCTATTTTGTGAAGATATCATAAGAAGATTAATATCTATTAATAAAAGACTCATGTCAGAAAGGTATTTTTATCCTATCTGAATTTTTTTTTCCACCTCTGGTAACAGAAAGCTTTTGCACAGCCTACATTTATGTTACACAGAAGCCATGTTATGCGCATGAGGAAATTACGTCCAGTTGAAGCTTACTGGTGTAGGAAAGACCACAACCCAATACTTCCCCCTTCTGATGCTGTTTATATTATTCCGAAGAAATGTCTCTTTCAAGGACAGTAGCAATATTCATTTTATTGGTGTATCTTCATACAAAATTCTAATAAAGCCAGCTAGCTGTTGCATGCTAAAAACGTACGTGCCAGTTTTAAGTGATTTAAAAAAATGACACAGTCCAAATTCCTAGTTTGTAGGAATATTCTTGCTACACATTCTTGCTTTAAAGTCTAAGTGATTTTTTTTTTTCCTGATCTTTGAGAGAGAAAAGTAAAATGAAATCGGAAGACCCCTTAGGTGCAGGTGTGCTGTTCCATGTGGTGTGATAGATAAAGGCAAAGCCTCCTGTGACAGCAGCAAGCTGACAGCAGGTGTGGTCTGGCACTGAAATGGAAAAGCAAGCAGCAGAGGCTGGGGGTCTGGCTGCGGGACGGTCACCTGCTTTGTGTTTGGAAAGTGACTGCGAGCCACTGCACGATGAGATTCCAGTTTCTTGGGATGAGTGAGGAGCCCTCGATAAGGAATACTGACACAGGAGTACCGTACAGAAGCCAGCGTGGGAAAAGAAGACGGTGAGTGCAATCATTTGAGGGTTGTAAGATCTCCAGGAACTACAATTGTGATAGTTCAGTATCCCAGGCCCTTTCCTGTGGAAACTATTTCTTGATTTCCTTTCTAAGCAACTCAAATGCAAACTTGCTTTCTTGGCCAAGGAAGTGGTTTGGTTTTTAGTGCGTAAATGATCACCCTTCCAAAGGGAGACTCCCTTGAACAGAGAAATGTGGAAACCAGCAATGTTGACGATGGATTGAGGGTGTTGTGTTTGGAGAACAGAAGGCAGATCATATTTAGAAAATAAGGTGGTAGAGTCATCCTGGAGGAGAAAGTTCTCAGTGCGATTTGTGGAATGGAGTTTTGGAGAAAGGACCAAGGGATATAGGAGCAGGAGGGAAGAAAGCCCAAGAAATTCAAGGAGGAAGACCAAGAAATCCTCAGTAGTGCCAAACATTGGCAGTGCTTGACATAAAGGTTTTGAGAGCTGGGCCTTAGGCCTTCATGAGATTAGGATTCTACTTCTACAGTAGTTCAGTAGGACAAAAGGTTTACTCTGAAGAAATAAGAATAAAATTTAATTGTCGATGTATGTGATGTCAGTCTCGGACTGATGTGCACGTTCTTCTCTTTCACCTCTTTCTGGCCAAGGCACTTCTCTGTTGGCATTCATCACACCTAACAGGATTGTAAAAGCCACATGCTTGTTTAAAAGCCTTAGGACAAGGGGCACGTAATAGTAATTGGTTAAGAAACATTACAGCGTTGAAAATAATCCACAATAAAAAAAAATACTGTAGATTCTGTTACTTGCATTTGCTCAGTAAATGATAAAACCAGGTTGCTGCTTTATTTTTCAGCTATTTCAGTTTCTGATTTTTCTGCAGTTACAGCATTAAAATGTCTGGGGAACGTGCTATAGGATGGTTTGAATGTAGATAATGAAGCAATTTACATACATGTTTTATAAGCTTCTAACAGAATCAAGTCAAGTGTGAGGTTAGTTCGAGTCCAAGTGACTCAAGGTCTTGTCATGTCACGACTTTGCTCAGTTTCCAGCTACTTCTTTTTCCCATGTAGTGTATGTATGTTCTGTTTATGGTTTTTGGAGGGCTCTTTGCCTAATAGATAGTAATAGGTAGATGTTGAAATAGATTATTAAGAAGGATATAAAAAATCTTTATTGTGTTGGATATTCGGCAGTAGCTGAGAAATAGTCTGTTTCTGTCTCTAATGTTTCGAACTCCAACCAGCAGAGCCCTGGGACACAGGGCAACATTCTTAACAGACAGAAATAGTTGCAGCTCTGAAGGTGAAGGAGCTGTGTTGAGTCTTGCTCAATTTTTATTTTTAATTATTATTGCTATCCATATTAAATGTTTTGGTAATACTTGGGTAGTGCTTTCTCATTGACCCAAGAAACCCCCAAGACAATCCTTTTGGGAAACCCTGTGGCAAATAGGTACTTATTTACATGCTTAAAGTTGGGTGGGATCAGTCTAACTCACACGAAGCGACAGTCCTTCCCCAGAGCTTTTAAATATATTTTGCAAAAGGTAATTTTTTCATTCTGAAGTCTGAATATTCTGTTCCCTGTTTGTATTCCCATTACCTCTAGGTACCTCCTTATGTGGTTCTTTTCCAATCTTTTTTTTTAACTAAGTAGTTCAGCTGTATTAATTGGCTTTTCCATGATTGTTTTCAATACTTACATGTATAGTTTGGAGCTGGTTGGTTGCACAAGATGTTGGTTTTAGTTAACGCCTCTGCTATTGAGGAGATAACAGCTGTACAGTAGCAAATCTACAAAACAGGTAGTGATTTCTACATCAGCTAATTTTTGTAGTACTTTATCCATTCTTAAATTTGCAAGGAAGATAACCCAGGCAGCAGATGGAAGCAGCATCAGCAATACCACTTCTTTTTTTTTTTTAAGAAATAGTTGCCCTGTCTGGGAGGAAGATTTGTATTAAATACCTACCCTTTTTTAGGGTATTGCATTATCTCAAGCTGGCACACACTTATTAAAGCATTTCTTGTGTGTTCCTGTTGGACCTGTATTTGGTGTCAACATTGTTCATTGAATAGCATGACTTTTTTCAGGAAGCCATAAAATGGATAAGAAAGGGGAGGGGAAGTGCAATGGGAGTATTAAGATAAGGAGCTTTCAGCGAGGCCAAAATTACACTGGAGAGTTCTAGGGACAAAGAAAACAATAACAGGTGTGCTACGTAGCACATGGTAATGCTGAGCATTTTCAGACTCTTTAAAAATGTTTATATTTCAAGGGTTTTTCATCAAAAGCTCAAGAGAGGGTTTCCATCTGTTATTTGTGTTTCACGGTTGTATGTTAGATGCTTCCCTTTGAGCCATTGATATCTGGTATCTAAGAAAATTAGGAAAACTGATGTCCGAGAAGGTTAGTCTAGGTCAGATCAGACAGCATACGGGTATATTCAAAACTGACAGTTTTAAAGAAAGAAAATGTTGGGAGAAGGAAGCGAATGGAGGGGGGAAGATGAAGTGTTTGCTTCCAGAAGCATCTTGAAGGAAATAAACACTTCTCAAGTAGGCTAGCAAAGAGAGCAAGAAATGCTCTATTCCACTTTCTCCATTCTCCTGGAGGTCAGAAATGCTTCTTTACATATGTCTATCACCAGAGAGAAAATGATAAGGGAACTGAAACCGTAATACAGATCCATTTCTCCTTCCCTTTATCCTTAAATAAGGCCTGCCAAACCACCATTAAATGAGAGAAACATGGTGAAATCCTAAAGCTCATATAAATTCCTGTAAAACTATTACTTACCTGGGCTTCCATAACTTTAAACCGCTTTTCTTGCTCTTTAAATGCACTAAAATATTTAGACAAATTATCCACCCTGTGGAAACAAAGTAGACATGCTGAGCAAGAAGGAAAGGCCTGAGAAGCAAATCCTAAACCACAAAGCCCACCTAACTTATTAGAGCCACGGCCCCTCGCTGGCAGTTCTGTGCTGCTGAGACATCCCAGAGCCCCCTAAAAGTTTTGCCCTCTTGAGGTGTTCCTGCAAGTGTTTATTGAACAGAGCGGCGTTTCTGGGACACTCTCATGCACCTGTTGCCCAGGGGCTCCTGAACTCACACAGATTACGGCAGCTGTTCAGCATCGGGTGAGGGCTGCTTAGCCCCAGCTGCTGCGGAAATCAGGGGCAGCAGAAAGGAGCCAGCTCTGCCTCTCCAGCCACTTACGTCCCACCTGTACCAAATGTAAACTGATCCTGGCATGAGAACTGAGGCCACACTATTTTCCATCAACACAGGGCAGATGAGCCACTTAAAATTTATACAAGGTTTCATTTTTGGAAGCTGGCTTGACATTCCAATCCCTTTTCCATGCAGTCCAAAGGGACTCCATATAGTGCCACCAAATCGTTGTATTGTCCTCATACTTCCTGTACCCTTCACCTCTTCTCCGATCAGTTCCTTATTCTTAGCGTCTGATTCCCCATAGGCTCCTCAGATCCCTCCCTGCTTTGTCCTAACTACTATTTCAAAGTTTCCCTCTAACACGTTACATTCCATTCAGGTCTATGTGAAAAAGCTGCTGCTGAATGGGGCTAATGCATTTTGGGACTGGTTCAGTGCAAAGTTTAAAGAACCACTTTCTGAGGGTTTCAAGATGTCAAATACACGCTGCTACCACCTAAGAGTGAAGATAGAAAGCCACGGGTTTGGTGGTGTTCATTGGAACCTTTTCCAGTCTCTTTCTGGCTCTGCCATACCTGAAATACTGTGGAGCCAGGCTGATTCTTACTTTTCCCCTCCAAGCAGTAACTTCATCTACAATGTACCATCTTTAAAGCTTTCTAGCTTTAAAGCTAGGTAGAATATAATTGCGCCCTTTGTTTGTATTTATTGTTTGATCTTAACAATTGAACTCTCATTCCTAGGGTTTGTCAGTGATCTGCTTATGACAATAAAGTTTAAACCAAGATAATAATCCTAAATGATTATGAATTAAGAGTCTATGTAGATGAGAGGGAGAAGAGTATTTTCCAAGAACATACTCAAACACACTGTTTTGGTCTCCAGCTATTCTGTGAGTTAGACTGGTGGAGGTTTGTTTTGAAAGACAGCACAGAAAGAAAATAGACAGCAAGAACGTTTCCATGGAACTTTCTTAATATGATGACTTTCACACCCATCGTGCCTCTATTTGAAGTCAGTTTTATTATAAGAGGAAATGGCTGAAATAGGTGTTAAAAGCTTCTTTAAAGAATGCTTTGCTGTCTGCCTTTCAATATTGCCTTAGATGTTTCTGTTTTCCCTGAATATAACTGCTCTGTGTCTCACTTAAATGAGTAAACCTCTGAATAAAAATTTAGGACTTTTTCTTTAGAATACTAAAATGATTTAACTGATATTCCTAGTAGGAAGATATTTTAAAGAAGTATTTAAGTGGAGACTCAGTTAATTAAATACCATCTTAGAACCAATATAATTAATTTCTTGTGGAAAACTGTAGTCTTGTGCCATAAAGCCATAAATAGTTGTTGTTCTGCGTCTGTGGGCTGGGGGTAGTTCAAGATGTCTTAAACTTCCATTCAAAATTCTAATTCAAAAGGCTGTGTTGTATTCTTACAGGGGATGTAAGCACGTGCGCTGCAGTATAGCAAAGGAACTGTTCTTCCACCATTGCTTCATGAATATGTTTTTCATTGAGCTTGACTGCAGACTTGGCTGGAGCTTACAGGTCTGTAATTGTACATACTTTGAGAGTGCCAAAAATTCTTCTAATATTGTAGTGATCCTGGCTTCTCACATTTTTTCATGGACTGTGTATTTCCTAACTGCATTCTAGCTGGATTCGTCATATAAGCTTTACAAGCATCTGAATGTTTATCTCATTCAAAGCTGAAGACTTGCAAGGTACATTTATTGTGGGTCAGAATAACATACTTATTAGATGTGGCCCTCAGCCTTTCTTCATTGCTTTCTTTTCTCTCTTGTTCAAGGTTTACAAGATAATTTTCTTTTTGCACCAGCTCCCATGTTATGATTTTTTGATCTAGGCCAACTGGAAGATCTCTTTCTGTAGAAAAAAAAATTAAGAATTATATTTTACTCCCTTTTCTTTTGTACTAGTAACAGAAGGCTGCTACGCTAAAGAAAAATGACGTCTTGCCACTGCGGATCCTTTGCCATTGCAGGAGTGTCACGTTATAAAAATGCAGTGTAAAATAAGTATTTTTCTACTTTCTTTTTTTCTTGTGAGGGAAGGCAACAGACCTTTTTGCAGTTGGATATGGCTCCTCAGTTTTCTAAAGAACAGCATGGACCATTGGAAGGTGGTTCCATTTAAACTCATTTAAAACCTTACTGGGCTTCTGACATTTTCTTCTGTTCTTTCTGGACTTCTGACATTTTAGCCCCCAAGTATTTAATGAGCAGAGCTTTATTTTCAGATGCACTTTATCATCTAAGCTTCTTTATTAGAACAATTGTAAATAGGAAGGACAAACTGTGAATAAGTCTCTCCACCTTGAAGTATAAAGCCTGTTGTTGTTGTCAAGTGTCCCAGCCAACAACAGACCTCGATTTCCCAGGTGTATTTTGAATGTAACATACTAGTTTTGTATCTTCCTAGAGACTGGTAAAGGGCACACTTGCTGCATGCTCCAAACACTACTGAATCTATAACCTGGGCAGTCGGGTACTCGCTTTCCTAGGGGGGGAAAAGATTTATTTATTTATTTATTTATTTATTAGGGCTCCTCAGCAGTATGCTTTGATAGCCAGGAGGAGTGTGTCTGAAAGGGAGCTTAGGTGAAGGGCACTGAATTGGTCCAGTCTGACAACAGTTCTGCTCAAAGCCCATTATCAGCCTGCATTCCTCCTGCAGAGGAGTAAATTGGCTTTATTATCAGACGCTATTAAACTAGATGGGCCAAGTTTGCCATCACTACAGAAAGCCCCCAAATGCCTTCTGTAATTCATCTGCCTTTTTAATTATAACTTTAAAGGGCCACCATTTCTCTAAGCATGCTCACCCTCTCTCCATGTCTCTGTATTGGGAAATTCCACTGATCCTAGTAGGTTTTTAGACTTGGTATATGTTTTTAGGATTGTCTGTGCTTAATAATTACTAAAATTCAGAAGCTAATGAAATAACTATTCATTAAACCTACCCATTTTTATCTCTTCAGAAATGAAATCCCTTTAACCAGTTTTATATCGACACCTTTGTTGTAATAACTATGGTGCATAAAAAAATGCAGTGGGGAAACTGTTTATAGTAGAGGATACATTATAAGCCTTACTTTTTCATTTGTACTCTCCTGGCACTCTTTGTTAAAAATATATTGTGACTCTTGGCTTAAGGAAATCTTAATTGCTGTTCTGTTTTGCCTATGCAGCATGTCCTAGGAGAGTGTCAGGGTCTCCAGTTGCTAGATGTTTGTTTACAACTCACCCAGATGTTCTTTTTTATGTTCCGTTTTGTTGAAGAATCTTCCGAGAACCAGAGCTATGTGGTTAATAATGATAAATGGTGGGGCTAAGGCAGGCCGGCCATGATATTCAACAATCAGGTTGTAGCGCTGAATTTTCCAGAAGATGTCTGCGTTGCCCTGAACAACTTGAAAAGTGTAACTGTAATTGGGGGAGAGGGGGGAAAAGTATATAACTGCTTTTACTGCAACAAGCTAAAGCTTATTATTACAAAATTTAGTCCCATGTTTACTTTAAAAAAGGCACAGCAAGCTCAGCTAGTGTTAATTTAATCTAAAATTTGTGCAAATTTTTAGATATTAAAATAATTGCAGTCGCAGCCTTCAAATGTTAAAAAATACATTAGTTTTTTGTTTGTTTGTTTTTTAAAAAAGAAAAGTAACTCTACTCAGGCAAGATCAGCAAACATGCCACATCACTTTTTCAACCAAATGAATCATTATTAGCCATGTCAACATCAAGCATATCAAGCATTTCCCCTGTGTGCAGATTACCCACTGTTAAGTCTGCCAAGTTTACGGCTGCCTTGCACCTGCAGACTTGTGCTGCAGCACAGCCAGGGATCCAGACCCTTCTATGCATGTTTAATTGAATTTTTAACAGTAAAAGAGGTTTCTTTTCCTCTTTTCTTTAACATGGCTAGACTAAGGATGATAAGAACTTAAGACTGATGTGGTCACAGAAGTCTACCCCTCAACCCCCAAATAATATTCATTAGGAAAATTAGTACTGTATTCCAAAATGAATAGCCACCATCAATGCAGTAAGTGTGGGCATTCAGTTAAGCCTTTGCAGCCTCTGTCTTGATACTTACTGAAATTGCTCTTACCTGAACATAGCAATCAGGAGATTCATAAGGAGAACATTTGTGACTAGTAGGAAGATGACCAAAAGAAGTATGACGAGCCAATTGGCATAGCTATTAGGACATGGTGGTGAGTTGTCCTGCAGAATCTGCAATGGATTAAACGTACAGTTCCTGGGATACATTCGTGATGCTGCAAAGGAAGATTGAGAAACGAAAGAATAGTTTTGACAGATCCTACTGCCCCATGTATTTCTTAGAGTGGAGACAAAATCTTTGCATTTTGGTGAGCAAAATCTGACTCAACAAAGAAGGCAAGAATTACAAATTGTTGCTGAGGTTTGAAGTAATGTATTTCATAGCTAATTCACTGCAAATAAAAACAGAATTAATGTGTCTAAACACGTCTTTTTTTAAGAACTAGTAACATGGATGGATGTGTATATTTAGTACCTTTACTGTTAAGATACAAATCAAGTACAATGATGATATCAATTACTAAAATGAGATTTAATCTTGGCTGCATATAAACAGCAGCATAATTTTGTTCTGAATATTTTACAATCATTAAAAGCTTAAACTCAATGTTGTGGTAGTATTTTTGTACTGCCCTTGTTGACTACTAGCAGGACTGTAAATACGAGGCTCTCTTAACCCTAAAAGGACAGTTCTTTGACTACTTGAGCTACCGAGGTAATTCTTGCAGTTGAAAGATCATTTGTGTAAACTAATATCCAATGTCTTTAGTTTTGTGAAAATGTAATCATGTTGTGTGCATGAAGAGACGTTGCTTTAATGTGCAAGAGGTTTGCAGCTCTAGGGCAACACAGACCTTCAGAACTTGGCTGCTCATTCAGTGGCAAGACGGCTGTCACAGCTGGCTTTTTAGTAATGTTCAGCAAAGGGCTTGTATTGACAAGGCTGTATCCTGTTTAGACTAGTTTTGAGTTCCCAAAGTCAAACCACCTTTGAGTATTTAGCAGTTGTGTTCTCCCACACACTTCTGCCTTTGCAGTCCTCGTGCTGTTACACGTGTTAGAGCAGAAAACTCAGTAAAAGCTGGGAATGGGGTTCCTCATTCTAAATGTAAACTACTTTGTACATCTAAGCTTGCAGTCAAGGTTATTAAGAATGGTTCTACTGCATCAGACTAGAGGTCTAGCCCTGTACCCTGTCTCCAGCGATGAATTAAATCCACAAATTTAGAGTACTGTTATATTTACTTTTTTATTCTCAATTTTTTCACTAATTATTCTTTTCCCCACTGCCACAGATAACCCCATGACCATATTACCTAGAGAACACAGTTATATCAAATTTCACCCCAGCTGGGACTGCTTTCACCAAGTACAT
>VZTV01114016.1:916-25020 GCA_013400875.1 Anhinga rufa | reverse complement strand
CTAAATGATTCTATGGTTCTATACATACACTGGTACAGGTGAAGGAGAGAACTCACCCCCAGCACTGGCTGAAAGAATTCTCTACAGTATTTCTGCTTGGAACTGTCAGTCCAAGAAAAATTATATTTCATAGTCAGAAGGAGAAAAACAAATAGAGAAGTGTTTCATCTTCGGAGTGTTGGATATTTGATCTTATCTGGAATGAGTGTGTGTGTACATGTGTGCATACGTCACTGTTGTTATTTTATTACAGAGTGCTGTTATGAAACTTCCCTTCCATTTTGCATAAATCTTCCTTTGAGACATGTGGTCACCGGTTTAGGGAATATTTACTGTTAAATGCCTCAGTTTTTGCAGACCCAACTTTTCCTTTTCTTGGTTCCATTCTCAGGACTACTTGGCATAACCAGAGCCTTTGCCACAGACGTCCCAGACATTGCTCTTAAAAAAATTATCCTGACCAAAATTGGTGCTTTGGCCTCTGTGAACTGCTAAGCATCATCACAAAGCATCAATTAGGCTGTAAGTTATTTGCAATCTTTGCCTCTTCAAACCTTAATATTTAGGTCACGTGTAGGAGTGTAGTTATGGACACAAAAACAGCACTCACAGGTTGTCATATTTGTTCCAACTCATCTTCGGTTCTCTTCCAAAAGCCAACCTCCTAGCTGACATTCAATGTGCTGCTCACCTTACGTGGATGCCTGCTCAAGGAAGGAGAAATCCCTTCTCCACAGCAAATAAAGGCCGTGCTCAATTCACTCCAGAAGTTGAGCCTCCAACACTCAGGAGTCAAACACTTCCAGCACTGAAAAGGCTCAAGTTCCCTGTGGACTGGCCATCTGTGACACCAAGGAGCTGCCTCTCCCAAGCCAGGACCCAGAAGATGCCATGCAACCTAACAAAACTCGCCAATCCAGCTACATTCCTGTCTAGCTACCACAAGGTAGCTCTTGTCTTGTTAAGTTTTTGTCCTCTCAAGTTCTTGTCCTTTCAGAAAAGAAAACTCCCTTGAACTCATCCCTTGTGTTCTTGTGATCAATGCCAGCCCATGTTCCCCTTTGTTCTTTCTCAGTCACCCAGGGCAATAGTTCTATACCCCTCATCATGCATAAGGACATGCTTCCAGGTCCCAGAGGAAAGCACAAACACACATGGACTTCCTAGTGTTAAAGATATTCTGCAAAGCATGGAAAACCTTCACGACAGTCAGAAGAGAGAACAACAGACAAGATGAAACCCTCAGTCTACATGCCCAGAGCCCCGAGTACATCTGCAGCCTCTCCCCTTTCCTTGGGGTTTGGCCACCTGCACTACAGGCCTGCTCTGATACAGTGCAACTGCAAGCTGGGATCAGACTGCTGCAAAAACCAGTGTGAAATAACTGCAAGAAGCCTCTCCAGGGCACTTCCCCACTTCACATAGGAGCTGCCTTTAAACTCAGGCCCTTGCCCTTGGTCTTTGCCTCAGCTACCTTGTAGGTCTGCCTGTGCTCATACACCTTGTTGATCCTGATGCTGGATGTGAGGGGAGAGGTGTTCCCTCTCACCCCTGGAAGCAATCAGATCCGGGAGCTGGTGCCCAGGTCCTCCTTGCTGCAGTGCACTTACCCTACTTGCTGAATACCAGGACGGGCAATTTCAGCAGCCACTCCAGTCCCCATCACAAGTGAGAGTGATGATCTTGTCCTTCAGGCTATCTTCTTACACTGGAATTTACCCCAGGCAGAACTATTCACTACACAAGCCACCTTACATCTTCTCCATGACAGGAGCAAGCTGAAGATCAGAATGCTGCCATTTAGAAGATAAAACCAGGGAACCAAGTCTAAATAAAATCACAGGGAACTTAATTTCACCCTCATTCTTCCTAAAATTACTGGGCTCTTTGTGCCAACATTAAATTTTGACATCATGTTTCCTTTCTTTAAAATTTTTTGTTCAGCATAAAGAGTTACAAGAGCACAGAAACTCACTATGAGGATAAGAGATAGTAAAAGCCTTCCTCGATCATCTGTTTCAGAGCAGGTCTCTATCTATCCCCCAGTTTTCACTTGCTGGAAAGTTACCCAGCCATGTGTTTGCAATTAAAGTCTCAGTTCCTCACAGGCTCATGGCAAATAGTCTGCTTCACCTGGGTCACATCTCTAAAGGGAATTCCCCCAGACTGGATTTGCAGGACATATTCGGTGGCAGCTCTGACATAGGTATTAGCCATAATGGAATCCATGTCAATTATGAGTTCATCCATTCATTTTTCTATCCAGGCCTCCCACTCAAATTTCAGAGATCTCCTTCTAAAATGCAATTTGACCCATTTTGGAATGGAGAGAGTTCCTTAGTCACTCCATTTGAGACCAATTAGGCTGTTTGATTTGGGATCCTTTATCCCTCAGCGCTCTTAGCCTGTCTGTTCCAATAAATGTTGCAAAAAATCTGTGTCTGAAATCCCTGCATGCTTCATGGACCCTGTTTCCTACCCAGTAACTGCACTCCTTTTACTCCGCTTTCACTGACCTGAGTCAATCACAGACTCTGGGGTTACTTTGTGTGTACCAGCTCCATCTCCTTGAACTGCCCTTCAACTCTGTGCCTGTAGAGGCCATGAGGAATGAGGAGGCATGATTGACTTGTAATGCTTTCTCCTGGCTTAAAAGCTCGAAGCAATCTCTTTTGCGGCTAACCCACAATGCGAACATGCTCTCAGAGTTCACTTTTAATTGACCTCACTGATTTGCTTGTAATATTGATCAAATCATAACTGCTTCCTTTTCAACCATCTGATGGACAGTCCAGTCAGCCCATGAGTTTGGGGAGAATTCCAGCTTTCAAACCAAGGAGCAATCACAGATTTGCAGTGATTACTGGAGCTCAAGGCTTTTGGTTTATGTGTCATTTCCAGATGTTTCCAGCCCCTCACATCCCTGTAGACCAAATCAATGGTGTGGATTCAAGGCTGATAACAGAAAGAAGGTCGCAGGTTGTGAGAAGACATCTAACTGCTTTAATTCAACACTCTTTAAGTTCTCCACCACTCCAAACCAGAATAGCCTGCAAGGTTTCTGAAATAAGGGTGCACCCACAGTACAGAAATAATTTAAACCTAATATAATATAAACCTTTGATTCAGGAATGAGCCTGAGCACATATTTAACTGTCATCACAAAGAAGACGGCTTTCCTCATTAGGGGCCCAGATGAATTGTTACAGTAAGTCCAAGACCTGTTAGAGGAGAAGGGCTGGAATTGGCTCTCCCCCCCCCCGAGCCTCCAGGAATGATCCTGAACTTTTGGTGAGGGAGGTTTGTTTCAGAATTCAAACCTGAACCTGACTCTGAAGTTGGCTGCTTGCCGCCTCTTCCATGCAGCAGACCTAGCCCAGCTGAAGGCCTCCACGGCCTTGTGCTACACAGGGAGTTCAAACCTCGGATCTGGATTTTGCAGCCGGGGATCATCTCTGACTTTCCCGGCTTCAGAACAGCAATTCCATTTGCTTTGCATCACTTGCCTGTTTGCTTTGGGGGAAGAAAAAATATTAAAAAAAACCCCAACCAGTAACAATCCAAAAGACAGCAACACTGTCCCAGCAACATTCCTCCTTGAAGAGCAAGGAAGAAGACAATTAAGCCCAGCAGTACCCACATCCTTAGCCCTTTGGGCCCCACAGCATTTTCTCCCTCTTTCCGCTGTCTTTGTTTTGGGGTTTTTATTTCAATTTTTATCACTTTGGCTGGTGCTGCCTGAGAGGCAGGGGACCTTGGTGGTGTCCTTGAAGTGTTTACTCAAGATTGGAGCACACCCAAGAGGTGGTTTTCTAGGCCCCTGCAAGCCTCCGAAACCCCACACTTCGTGCATGTTTTGCAGAGGGTGGCTGCAGCTGGCTCTGTAGAATTTGCCCTTGGGGACAGGTTTGCCTGCCAGTGACAGAGAAGTGCTGGGAGTAAAGTGTGTCATCTTCATCTTCCTCCTTTGTTGGCCCCACTCTGGTATTTGGCCGTGGAGAAGTTGCTGTGCTGCACGCTAGGCTCTGCCGCTATTCTGGATGATCTCCAGGCTCCCAGCAGCGCACGGGAACAGTGCTCCTTAGCTTTCCTGAGCCTAAAGCGCTGCCTCCTTCAGGGGCCCTCCCTGCACATCCTGAACCCAGGAGCTCTGATACACCCCACGGAAACCAGACCTCCAGGCCTCTTTTTCTTGCTCATGCTACTAATTGAAGCACAAATATCCCCACCCCTGAAGCCTTGTAGGAGCTCTAAGTTAAGAGATCACCTCTTCAGCAACACATGACAGTCAAAGCTCATGATGCGCAGGCTTTGCAAAATTTTTTAGCACTGTTACTTTTCATGGTAGGTTGCATAAAACGTATAGAAAGATCCAAACAAAGCAATACACTGTTCAGTGCATCCCCATACTCCTTGCCATCACCATTCTTGCACAACCTCTTGAACTTGGGTCAAGGCCTGTGGACTATCCAGAGTTGTCCTCCTATGCAGGACTCCTCCACACCAGGGAATCTATCCTGCAAACAGCTTCATCCTGCTTTTCTCCATTTTTAACCTTGGCGGTTCTTCACTGAATGCCCTCTGTTTCCTTCCGAAAGCCTTCTCAGTTTCTCTTCATTGCCACCTGTCTTCTTCTTTCTGGTCTTCCATCTCAGAGATTTTTCCATCATTTTTAATTCCTTTGCTCTTCCAGAGTGGGTAACAACACTTTATATTGGTTATAAGGTAATATTTTGAAAATAAACTTCGCAAGATATATTGATAGATATATCTATATTGATAGATATATGAGCACACATGTTCCCCTTCAACACTGATTTTCTGAAATATTAAAAAAATAACTAATTTCATATTGGAAAATATGAAATTTCAGAATACTCAAAGACTGTGGAAACAGAACTTTCTTGCATTATAAAAATATTTCGTTTTGGGAAAGACTGGGTTTTCTTTGCTTTTCTTTTCTCCAGAAAAAATAGTCAAAACAGGTACTTTATAATGTTTGCACAAAAAATAACATGTCTTGTTTAAAAATTTTCTAATGAAAAATGTCCAGTAGGTCCTGGAGCTGGGTTCATTCCATGGTCACAATCTCTATTGATGGTGGTGAGGTTAGTTATGCTTGGTAAGAGATACAATGAAGAACTAACAAACACCCTTGCTGTTCTGTGCTTGTCCCAGCTTTCCTCCGCTGCAGGCACCCCCCTGCGCTCTGATCTCTTGGTGGGAGGGAACGCAGTATTTGTTATTGGTTTCGCACCGACCATGGAGCCTCATTTCTTACGCAGCCTCCCAGGACAATCCCGGGTTCTTATGTGCAAATGAAATATGGCTCTGCTGGTGCATGCTGACGGGCCTTCTCCATGGGCAGCTTGCAAGGAAACTCACCCGTGGCATTCTGGCACCATTCTGAGCCCATTACCTCTGCTCCTGCTGCTTCTGCTTCCTCTGGCATTTTCAATGTTACCGTGGAATGAGGAGTGAGCCCCAGAAGAGGCGCATACCTAGAAACACAGCACTTGTCCCGCTGCTGCTAATAACTACTGACACTTGGTTTTCCACACCTCCACATAGGTGAATTAAGCTTTCTTTGTTGGGCAGAAGAGCTCAAGCCCAACCATCAGAGTGAACGGAAATCGAATTCTGGTGATATTTGGATACGAGGCTGGAGCTGCACCTTTGATACCGCAGCTTAAACCCTTCTGCACAAACAATCTTGGCTCTCTTCCCATTGTAGTTTTCTGTGCTGCCAAACCTCAGCATTAAATCAGGAGGCAGGCACAGAAAGGAAGAGAAGAAAGAAAAAGAGAGAAAAGAAGAAATGTGTTTTACCTGGTTTTCTAGGTTTTGTTAGGCTTTCAGGTGCAGTTGTTTCATTGTGATAGAAATTTTTCTGTAATCAGAAAGTCTAGGAATATAATCTTGAAAAATAGAAAACCTGAGAGGCTTGAATAATCACACACTATCAATGACTAGTGCCTCACGAATAGCCCCAAACCTGATAATGCATCTCTAGTTAGCAACATCAGGATCTGTATCATTTCCCCATCACATCAGTGAAAAATGTTTCCTGTTTGCAGAGCAAACTTACATCCCTGAGGTAAGATGCACATCGTAACACAAGGGTTGTGAAACATCTGTCAGCAACCTCTCTTTTAAACAGAAATCAGCATGTTGCAGCAAAGGCCACATCATCTTGCTGAAAAACAAAGTGATTAATGACACTGATACGTAATAATTAAAAAATACTCATTGAAGGAGATTGAGAGCTGTTCTTGACTTGGGTAGGCTATTGCCCAGTTGGATCGAAATTCTCTGGGATGTTCTTTAGGGATGCAGCAAGGTACAGGGGGGCCCTGGCCTTTGAATGAGGCTCTATGACTCTATCATAACAACGAAACATCACAGAAGTAATCACATCTCAGCAAGAGCTCCAGTCTTCTGGCCAGAAACGCTAAAAATCCTGAGCACCGAGGGTCAGATTTCCACAGTCACCTTGAATCAGCCTGACTCTGCTCCCACTGCAAAATCAGTCACTGGCAGTAGGAAGAACAGCCTGTGCTGAAAATCCCCTCTCTCGGATTTATTTCAGACTGCTATAAAATGCTTCTTCAACTCGTACATCAGCCTAAACATCCATTCTTCAGAAATGGCTTTGTCCTCCACTCAAAACTTTGCTTCCCAGCCATCAGAGACACAGGAGCAAAGTGGTCTTTGGTCATCCCAGCCAGGAGCTTGGCTCAAAGCAGATTCCTTACTCCACCACGAGGCCCAAGCAATGTCAGCGAACGTGCCATGCCCAAGTTCCTGATCTCACTTGCTGGTGCAAGTCATTGGGAGTCCACTGCTTTCTTTGGGGCCAGGATTTCACACACTGTATTTAAGCTACCACTGAGTTCAAAGGCTATTGCTCTAAATGTTGGGACTAAAGCCCTCCTAAAGAAGCCATGAGTGGCGCTAAGGAAACTCAGAAATCTCAGCCTTCGCAAAACTAGCAGAGGAATTTTCCCTTAGTAACAAACCCCTTAGCATCTTTTGTTTTGGAAAGTATGAAAATGTTTCCATATAAATTTTTCCAAAATGCAGTCCTCAGGATTCTCACGTTGCCCTGATGCTGAGAAATCCCTCTGCTTGCCCCAGAAAAAGGAAAAAAAGGACGGCCCATGGAGTGTCTGAAAGATGGCAGCATCCTCAAGCATCCCTAGCCTTGGGGTAGAAAGCTAAGCCTTGTTATCCTTGTTTTGATCCCAGGTTCCCAGGGCTTCTTGCCAGGTTGCTGGGGGTCTGGCATCTCTGCGGGGTTTGTCTGGATTCTGGGGCAACACTCCAGGTGTCTGTGGGCTTCTCATCCCACAGCAGGATTGAACGCAGCACAGGGGCCCCAAGCCCTGGAAAAGAACGCAGCTGGCTGGCAGGAAAGCAGGCTGCGCTCCCGCAGACTAGTGGCTGGGTCCGGGCTCACCAAAACAGAACCGCTCTTGAGAAGGATTTCAGCAATGACGAAGGATGATTTCCTGACAACGAGGAAAGCTTTCCATTAGAAATGTCCCAGACAGTCCCAACCTGAAGGCAGCATGGTGCTCTGGCAAGGTGGAAAAGTCCCTTGCGCAGTCCAGCAGCTACACTGTGAAAGCACAAAGCTCAGGAGTAGCTCAGGAGCTCAGTGTCGCTGGGCAGATTGGGACCCTTTCCAACCAGCTTACTGCCTACCAAAGCCCTGGGGTTAGCTATCAAGTTATTCTGGCTCCCTCCATACCTCTCTGCAGAGATGCTCCCTCCTAGGAAATGAGTCACACCTTACAGAGAGGCTGAGAAACCCTCCAGAGGTGCCTGTCTGTGTGTTGACTCAGAAGGAAGGAGATTGCATGTGTCTGCCAACACTAAATGTCTTAACCAGGGACTGTGTTGGGGCAGTGGGCTCACGCTGTGCCAAACCCAGGTGAGCATAGGGTGCCTGGCCCATCCAGCCCACAGTGTAACAGCTTTTACCCCCTCCAGCATTTTCACACCTTCCCATTTGCCTGCACCTCAGCATGGGCTCACACATAAACAGCGTGGACGGAGGGTGGGTCCCCCGATTACGAACAGGGCCAGACTCACAGTTTGAGCTCATCACAGATGGCCTCCATGCTCTCTTAACAACAAGGAGAGCACGTGGGCGGCAGCCACCACGTAGGGAAGGGAGTTTGCTTCCCAAAACCCATAGCTATCCAATAACAAAAAATGACAGGCCAGGAACCCCTCCAGGCATCTCGGGTAGGTTTTTAATGCAACATTCAGGCAGAATCTTTGTTCCAGGTTTTGCTTTGAGTTGATTTCTTAAGCACATACACATCCAAGCCTGGGCCTCCAGCCCCCCAGCTTGTGCAAGAGCTCTTTTGTATGTAAAGCCCTAATACCCATGTCGCAGAACACTTCTGCACCATACAGTGGACTCTGCACAACGCCTGACAGAAAGAAATGGTACAAAATCTGTTGATAGATCATCTGTGGAAGGCCTGAACTCCAGCCAAGACAGATAAAAAATAAAAGAAATTAAAATAGTTGTGTGTGTGTGTGTGTGTGTTTTATGAAGGGAACATTTATATTTTTAAACTAGGAGTAATTGTATTCTGTATCTGAAATGGCATCTGAAAGTGATTTAGTGGAACAATGTGGTTTCTGATTGGTGCTTGAACTAGTTCCAGAACATTTTTTATAATAAGCATCATAAAGATCCCAATTATCTGATCCTTTTTCCTAACACGGTCAGAGAGGATGTTTCCAAAGAAACGGCTTTTGGGTTGTTTTTTTTTTCCTTTGTGGCACTGATCCTGCAAACATTTACATACACGCTTAATCTTGTGAGTAGCCCCAGAGAAGTGAACCAAGGCAGCCCTCAGCAGCAAAGCTAATCGGAGAATAAACTACTAATGTTGAGATTTGCTAATCAGGGCAATCCATAGACTTTCAGGGAAAGGTCTGCTTGTTATTCCGAGAGCTGTTCAGGATGCATTTACGATTCAATAAAGGAGGCCCCAGCATTACCAAAATAATTACTTACTCAAACAAGCCTGTAAAACTCAAGGACTGCCCCAAGTAAAAGGAGGCTTCCCCCCCTCCAGTTTAATAACGTAAATCTAGTGAAATGCATCTTGCTGCCATAAAATCAGTTCTACATGCCTTAGAAACCATTGATTTACTAAGTGGGCAGGGAGGTCAGATCCTGCTAGGGACTCAGAGGGCTGCACATATGGAGAGAAGTTTTAAATCTGAAAGTTTTGTCCACCCACAGAAATGGAAAGCAGTTCATATCTTACCCTGTAACTTCACTCGCCAAAATAAGACACATAAAAGCAACAGGCAATGCTACAGATTAAAATGGAGCCATTTTGATGATCACCTAGTAAAGGGGATAAATAACAGCCCTAAAACCCACTGTCTGTCCCAGGGGCTCTTGTCCCCGCCTGCAAAACTGGCTTTACATTGGCAGCACCCCCCTTGTGCTGGGACCCTGCAGGAGGGCTGGCTGTCACATCCTGGCCATTGCCTTCCCAACGCAGCCCTCACCAGGCTGCAGGCACAACTCCAGCACCACGCAGCACACCAGACCTCCCGCCATGAGCACTGCAGGGCAAGGCCAGGCATGGATCAGGATGGCAGCAGTTATGTAAGGCTGCAGGCTGGTAGGAGCAGCAAGAGGGCCTGCTACAGGACAGATGAATTTCTTCCTGACAGAAGAAGAGTCTCTGCCTTCTTAGAAACATCTCTTCCACTTCCCACCCTGCAAAAAAAGCCCTTCTTTCCTGAACTAACCAGCTTTGGCTATGTCCTTCCTGCCACACACCACAACAGGGGAATCACAGGTCATCCTGGACACCAGGTGTCTGTTCTTTCAAGCACCACCTCAATTTCCCTCCGTTTTGACCAACACTGGGTTTCATGGGCTGCAGAGGGCAGTGGGTTGCCACCCCAATACCCACAGGTATTAACTAAGAACCTGCAGAGGTTCTTGTGTTAAAAAGGGCTCTGTGTGATATCACCTTCAGGGTCCTCTTTCTCCACCTTTTTCTTGTCTGGAAGAAGGAAACTATCCTCTGTATAGCAAAGAAGAACTATCAAAGAAGAAACATCCAAGAAGAGAGCAAGGGAAACTGCCAGGCAGTTGTCCTTGTTCAGACTAGCTATAGTTATGGGAAAGCGTGAGGGATTAAGGAACCTGCTTAGCCTCATGCAGCAGGGCAGCCAGAGCTCCAGCAGTGGGTTTGCATTCGTAGTGAAGAGGAATAAGGAAAACAGCTTTAAAAAATGCCAACTGGCTGCTTGTGTGTATGAGCTGATAGAGACCATAAACCACTCCTCGCAACGCTGTCCCACACTCTCTGCAAACTCACACTGAAGCCTACTGTGGTTTTGCAGTACTTCACCCCTACCCTGCACCCACCTCACCTATAAAGTGTTGTCAGACCAATCCTGGAAGGTGCTCAACCCATGTAGCCCCCAGCACTATGCAAGGGTAATCAGCCTGAGTGTTTGGGTGGACCTGGAAGTGTCACCTAACTGCAGCAGCCACCTCGCTATCAGGCTGCCCCTGGTCACTTGGATCATGTTCTGATGATGTGTGAACACAGAGGTGGCCAAAAATAAATAATAGAAGATGCCATACTCCCCTGAGCACTGAGGGTCTCATGCCAAGAAATATTCTCTCTTCTTCGTGCCTCTTTTTGTGGTGGTTTTCCTGAGACTGAAAATGCTCCTCCACTGCAGAAAATGCAAAAAAAATTCCTGCTGACCTCAGCATCGAGTTTCATCTTTTTGAAGCTTTGTTGCGCCTCTAAGATAATTTATGAGGTGTCAGGATTTTCCGACCACAAATGTCTTGGACGAAAACCGTTTTTACACTACAGATGCCATGAAAGAGAAGCAATTTCAGTCTGTTTTTTCTACAGCACTGTCTGTGTCCACAATGAAGCATGGGTTCAGAGCTCCTGGAGATTATTTGTGTAAGAGTTGTCCGGGCCAGCGCTCCACTGAGACTCAGGCTGGGTCTGATTCCCCACCTTTGCCTCATTGCCCTGATCTTCTCTGTTGGGAGGGGAACTCCCATTTCCTGGTGCTGTGCCACGAAAACACGAGCTTGCCAAGTTATTCTCTGTATGTGTGTATGTGTGCGTATGTGTCGAACAAGCCAGAAGTACCAGAAGTAAAAAGATCCATTAACAAACCACATTTTGCAACATCCACAAGGATCCCCAGATTTCTTGTCTGTGGATTTCTCTTCCCCGTGCTTTAGATTTTCGAGGGGAAAAAGGAAACCAACAAAAACCCCCAAGAACCCAGCTTAGCCACCTCTAATCCAGTATGCACCTCAGTCTCCATGAAAGCGTTCTTGGGACGACAGCAGTATTTCCCTTGGCTGGGATGCCCAGCCTCCTGGCTCCTCCGGAGCTGCAGAGCTGTAGACATTCCGCTGAGTAGTTTGCAACCCTGCCTGCCAGGAAAACCCAATGTCTCCATGGAGAAATCTCAGCGGAGGAGTTTGATACTCAATCAGGGATGGAAAAGAAGGGAGTTTATGCCTCCTTGAGACCAATCCTTTCCCTAAACAGAAATTTAAAAGCAAGAGGAAAAAAAGAAAAGGGGTCATATTCTTACAGACATGGGCTCAGACACCCCAGGAGTATTGGTGTATGGTGTATTGCTTTGTGTCAGGATGAGCCCACGTCACGGAGGCTTGGGCCAAATGTCTGTTTAGGTCAGTGGGAGTCTATCAGCTTTGGATCAGGCCTAATATTTGGATCTGGAGCTGAACTTCCAAAAGTCTGGGCACGCTTGCATCTTCTGGTGAGGGGGGCTCGATTTGGCCCAGCTTTGAGATAGGAACCAGCTGCAAATGTAGGCCTCCAAACATGTTCTAGGAAAGAGGTTATAAAAGAGCCCCTTCTTGCTCAACACATTTATTCCCTGTGGGCCAGATTCCGACATCTTCATTAACATTGAGCAGAACCTCGCTCCAAGGGCAGTTACATTGATTTGAATGGGGCTATTCAAGGAGTCAGCAAGTACCTAGTGTCAGCAAGGGTAGCACCATCTAAGGGTCACATCTGTTTGCTTCATTGACATAAATGAGTTTTTTCTCCTTCCTGCTATTAGCACACACTGCTACAGAAAAAGCACATTGGGTTCCCTTCTTCCTGGCATCTCTTCAGCAAAATGCTGGTTGCATATTATTCCTTACTAGTAATGCGGTGAGAAGCAAAAAGAGCAGGAGCTCAGCTTATAGCTTTGACAGCTAGAAAAACCCTCCTGTGATAAAAGGAAGCTGTGATGAGAAGGTCAGAGTTCCTTCCTGAGCATTGCGCTAATCACCTTATGTCTGCTTTCCCTTCCAGACTGAAAAATAGTGCCCGCATGTGAAGGCAGAAGGACACTACTGCCTACCTACACCTTTTTGTAGCTACCCCTTCCTAGAGGTCCATTCTCCTGTGAGCCACAGTCATACTTAGTCACTTCAAATACTAAGTCTGCTGTTTTGGATCACTTTGACAGAACCAGATAAGGGACCACTCCTGTGATTGCTGATAGAGGCAACTAGCCTTCTAGCATAGTGTCTGAGATGGGCAGGATGTATCAGCCTCATGAATTGCCTGTCTTGCTACCCTGAGTTCTGAGAGATCTCCAAAAACTAGCTTTGAACTGGGCACTTAAACTATTAGGCAGCGGCATGAATCCCAGATTTAGACAATTAGGTGTACCTGTTTTGCACGACTTGGAAGTTGTGCTCCTAACTCACATTCACACTTTTGAAAACCTCACTTACAACACCCAACGCCTGCACATTTGATTTTCTTCCTTCCAGGACAGCAACCCGCTCTTGGCCCTACCTGTTTCAGAGATGACTAATTGCAGAAGCGCAAAGCAAAGCAAAATCCATCCCCTCTAGATTCTCACACCATTTTCTCCATAACCATATCAGGTCACCGCCCAGTCATGTAACTAAGGTTTATCATAGGTAGATTTTCTTTTCCTTCTCCTTTCGCCAGTGAGGTAACAGTATTTGCACTGTGATATTAATATGAATCATCATAAACTATTTGCATTACACTTCCTAAGAAACAAGGCTGCTTAAACAGAGTGGCTGTGTCTGTAAGGACAGGCCAGCCAGTGTTAGAGTCTCTTTCCAGTTATGAAGAATGCTAAATGTGCAGCTCTTGCAGGCCAGCATTTGCAGAATAAATGCACAAGATTCTGCTAGTGTCAGCAACGACCTGGTACCTGATAGTCGTGTGCAGTGCTGCAGTGAGCCCAAGCAATCCATGTTCTCCTTACTGAAAAGGAGGGAGAAAGTCTCCACTTACGATAGTCAGCTTTCCTCACCACTTCCAGCAGTTAGCATGATTTTTTAACTTGTTTTGTATAAAACTCCTTCTTTCCTGACATTTTTTTCTTGGACTTATTCTACACAGTGTTCTCAGCTATTACAAACAGGTATCCAAGAGTCTACTGCTTTTCCAGCAGGCACTTCAGGATTTTATGTGGGCAGCAAATTCTCCGTTTCCCTGGTCTCCCTCAGAAAACTGACTCGACAGTGTAACGAGAGTAAGTGATAGACTGTTGTTTGTCAAGAAAGACCTTCTGGGAGAGGTTAAGAAGAGGATAACCTCTGCTCTTTTAGGTTCTACTCTGAATGGACAGATGAGCAGAAGACAATTGCCAGTCCATGGAAGTACAAGGTTTGAAAGGGAATAGCTGAGTTCTGGAAAACTGCTGGCAGCAAATCTGGGATTATTGGTCATTTATAGGTGGGTGGGAAATAGTGGCAGGACACGGAAGTTGGTCAAATAGTTTGTTTGCATACATTTCACATACAGGAATGATTTTTATATGAGCAAAATATCCTCAGGAGATGGTTCCTGCTTAAGACTTGAGATCTGTCCCCACTTCAGAGGATGTGGAGGGATGGGATTCTGGTATTAAGTCCTGGCCTCATGCTCCCAGAGCCCAGAGGCTTTGCAATGAAAGTTCCAAGTGAGCTGGAGACTAATATATGTAAACACAGGCAGTACTGAAGCACTTTTTGGAGACAGAGAGCAGGTTAAGCTGTTTTGTAAGATATAGCTAATGAAAGACCATTGTTGCCCTGAGGAGAAAGGAAGGGAATTGTATCATTTATGTATTACAAATGCAGCCACTAAGGCATAAACAAAGCAACTTGCACAAAACCAGACAAAGAAGGTTGCCGCAGAGTCAGCAGTTTCAACTCAGGTTTCCTGTGTCCCAAACTAGCACTTTAATCATCTTCCTTCTCTGTGAGAGAGAAATGAGTATCAGAGAACGGAGTGAGTCTCCACATTTTTCTAGCCCACGACAGAACTGTGTCCATTGTTGGGACTGGCCCCCTAGGAGGAATTATTTCTATTCAATTTGTGTGTGTCACAGCCAGATAATGCACTGGGTGGTATTTCCCTCTCTTCCCCCAATCTTTCTCTTTTATGGCCACATGACTTCACCCCCTCGTGTGAGTGACAGTACCCATTAGACTAGACTCTGATGCAAAACAGCTGTGTGGAGAGAAGGGGAGGAAGGGAGTGGGGAACAGCAATTTAGAAAACAATTAAGAACATCAATTCCAATTCATTTGCTTGGCCAGGATAAGTAATTTCTAAGAGGTAACTTGATCTGTAGCGGACCGAGATTAAAGGCGAACTCCATTATCTCTAGTTTACAGTCTGGAGGAATTTGTTTTAACTGGTTACCAAGGAGGCTGCATGAAAAAAGAAGAAGAAGAAAAAAGAACCTTTGCCTAAAAATGTCTAAAAAATCCTCCTGATTTCTTCTTTTAAAGGGCACGCATGGATTTATTAACTCTGAGAGTACAGTTGCATTGCATTGCAGGAGGAACAGTTCAGCTTTGGAAAACAGAATCCCTGCCTGCAAGAGCTTAGAGATACATTTTATCAAAACCAATTATACCAGTTTTAAACTGCTGTTAAGATTTTGGTTTTAGGATAGACTACAAGCATGAGACTCGGGGTTCAGAAGCAGATTCAGCATTCCACAGAGGAGAACACAGTGAGCTGAGCACGAGGCAGCCCCAAGTTTTCTCCTACTGGCTTTGACACTGCCACACTCCCTGGCTGTGAAAGGTGATCCCCCACACCGCTTTACCACTGCTGTGAGCGAAACAGTGGTAAAGTACTCGGACACCTCTCAGAGGTGCTGTGAGGCTCCATGAGTAAATATGCCAATGTCCCTTTGAATACTGAGAGTCTGAACCCAGGCACACCATAGCAAGGGGTTGCGACCCAGCAGACACCAAGTTTTCTCCTGTATTCATGCTAGCATGTGGGATGACACCAAAAAGCAAGTATGCGAGTGGGAGAGCCACTGATTCTCTACCGTGGAAACCCCACACTCTAGGGCTCTCCCCTTCCACCTTCCTCAGCTCTCAGCACTTTGCCACAACCCTGTGTCTCTGTCTTTGCTCGAAATTCTGCAAGCCTTGATCCCTCATCCTTGTTTTGCAAAATACAGTGCTGTCAAGAAGCCAAGATGCCCTGCAACTCCAGACCATCAAAATGCTTCTCAGACCATTGAAGTTATCACTTGGAAAGCCTGGGTACTCATCCTGGGCATTTCTCCTGGGAACCCAGAAACAGCAGCCGTTGTGTTTACAGGAACATAGAGGCCACATGTGTCTCCGGATCTGCTGTGAGGAGTTCAAGGGTGGGGTAAAAGCAGACATGGAAAAAACCATCCGTGATCTGGCTCGAAGTTCAGAGTTGGCCTTGGATCTGCATTTCCCTGGCTGGACCCAGACTTCTACCTCTCCTGTGCAACTTTGTTTGTCTTAGGGACAAACCGCATTGCTGCCATCATGAAATGGCCAGCCTGCGCTTTATACAGCTGCATCCCTGTTAGCTAGCTAAGACTCCAGGGTGATGTAATCGCCTCAGTGGAAATAGGAGCTGAAGAATGTGATGTGACGAATTTTCCCGGACCACCAAATAAATTAAAAAGTAGGCTCCCAGCCCAGAAAGGCTACCCTCCCAAATAAACATGTCCCAGCCTCCCTTCCTCAAACACACTTACCTTCTTCCACACCAGGAAGCGGAGCTCCTCACAGACTCCATTACAGACCCAGAATGAACAGGTTCTTCCAGCCAGTTGGCATCTCCCGTACAGTAATTGCTTTGGTATAGGCATCTGAGAACAAGACAGAACTGTGTATACTAGAAATATTCTCTTTGCATAAACTTCTCAGTAGACTTACTTTTTGTCTTGTTGCCAGGAAATGTATTTGGGGCCTCTTGCTAACTTCGCATTTCTTTGATTAGAGGGGCATGGGCAATTTGTTCCGATAGTTACAGGGAGAACAGCGATGAGAGGAACTGAGAAACTGGAAAGCCCTCTCTAAGCACATCAGCTCTGCAACAGCACACAAGACCACCCTACTCCAACATCCTTCTTGTGACAGCCACGCTTCCAAGGGCTGGAAAGAAAGGGGAGGGAACTCATCTTGCAAACGTGTTTCTCCAGAACAGGGAATGTCATGGTAGATAACCTTACAACCTGAGATCATTTAAGCAACACAATTCAGTGAGCTCCAGGGTGAAAGAAGGGCCATTCCACAACCAACAGCAACAAGCGCTTGGGGGAATCAGCAAACAGTCAAAACCGGTTGGTTGGGTGGGGCAGGAATTAAAGAAAGAAAGGATATAGTCAGCCAAATTGGAGTGTGGCCAGGAAATGTGAGTTAACACCTTTCCTCTGCCAAAGAACACCACTAGGTCTGTAGTGACAGTGAATGGCAGGGCCTTGGCCTCACAATCTGCTCAAAAACCTGCAAGGTGGGACATGGAGATTCTGTGCCCAGTTCAGGTCATGATTAGTCTGCAGCATGAGACAAGGCACTTAGCTTCTCTTGGCCCCAACTCATCTGTGTGCACAGCTCCCTGGGTACACTTGCCTCCCTCCTGAGGCTCAGTAACAGTTTGTTAAATACCTGGATCTCTTAAGAGGCAAGATGATCCAGAGAGTGCAAAGGACTTTATTTTTTGTCCTGGAGAAACCAGCTTCCTTTGGAGTCTCACTCATTAAGACAGCATCCGTTGCAATCCAAGCTCCTTTGATGGAAGGGGTAAGTGGGGAGATTGCCAAAGGGAGGATTAGCTGATGGATATCTTGAGCTGCAAGGGTGTCTCATATGGATTTGTGCAGGATTTTCACCTCAGCTGTCCTGGCTGGAACTCCTGTCCTACCATACCAAGACACTTTCCTTGCAGGCCCTGCTCTGTCTCTAGCAGCAGTGAGGCCCTGGCTGAGGGCTGGTTGATAGCTGTCATTCTCAGCTCCCTTGTGAAAGAAAGGTACTCAGCATGCCAAAGAAAATCTAGCCCCAGCCTGTGAAAAACTTACCTGTTGTACTCACAGGGAAGTGGCAGCTTTGCCCGGAGATAGGATTGATTCAGGTGGGATTCCCAACTTGGCTATTCAGTGATACGATGCTCCAGGCCATTGTTTTCCCTTCTACAGTAGGGATTACCATAGGCTCCTCTCTGCACTGCACCCTTTGAGACCTATGAATAAAAGTGCTGTAAGCTGCTTTGTGCTTTTAGGTCTAACCTTAAGTAAAGACATTTAGAAGGCACAGTTCCAACACATATTCCTAGACTATGTGATAGGCAGCAAGTTTATTGCTATTCCCCAGTCAAAAGGAGTAGCACAATCCCTGTTTTTCTTCTATGACTGCCTGCTCCTTACTCGTCACCTTTGTCTTGATCTTTGATTTCTGCCACTGTGTTTCTATGGATACATTTGGCTGTTTGTGTGCACTCACTGTTATGGGGCAGAAAAGAAGGGCACAATCTGCAAAGGCATGTTAGACCCACTTCTACATTCTTTAGTTATGTGAGAATCTTAATTTTGAAAGAACTTTCCAACCTTCACGGTGAAGTTAAGCCTTAAATGGTGTTAGCTACAATCACAAGATTATTTCCTAAAATGTCATTATCTGAAAGCCATTCTCACAATGGGGTGGTTGAGGATGAAAATATTCCAGCCTGTCAAGTCTCCTGCTTTCTATGTCAAACATCCCGCCCCTTTCCCGCTACCACCTTTGCAACTCACGCATGCATGAAGCCACAGCTTCTTTCTGGCTACCAATTGCAAGTGCTAGATGCTGCTCTGCCCACTTTTGTCTGACAAGCAGGGCACAAAGCTGGCGGGGAGCGAGGCACGCTATGCCCGCTCTCTGTGTGCTGCCAGCTGCCCTAGTGCTTCCTTATCACACAGGATTACAAACCCATCCATGGGTGGGTGTCCACTCTTCTGTCACAGGACCCAGTGGAGCAGGGTATAAGACTGCTTGTAATGTTATTGTTAAGAGGTTCCCTTGGGTTGTTTTTAGCAGAAATTTGAGATGCTTGTTTTCCAGCCAAGGATCAGTTACAAAACCAACACCAAGCAGAAAGGCTTTTTTGAAAGCCAGAGCTCTGTTTACCATGTTAATTTCAGGGAAAGTTATTTGGGAGGAGGGAGGAAGTAGTTAAATCCTTGTTTACCACGCTGGAAACCGAAATCCCCTCAGTTTACACAAGTGAGAGAGAAAATGGCTCAGTGGTATGAGCATGTGGCTGTGACTAAGGAGAGCTGGGTTCTGTTCCCTGCTCTAACACATACAACTCTCT
Organism: Anhinga rufa; assembly: GCA_013400875.1. Taxonomy (NCBI): domain Eukaryota; kingdom Metazoa; phylum Chordata; class Aves; order Suliformes; family Anhingidae; genus Anhinga; species Anhinga rufa. The sequence continues at coordinate 6,355 of VZTV01114016.1, read as the reverse complement.
AAGGCCCCTCTTCCCTCAAGGTGAGATTCAACTCATTTAACATTAGGTATATGGTCCCAGCTGAAGACCAAATCACTAATTAGCAGAGAGAGACAGGACATTCCTAATGTCAGATTTATCCACTAGCATTGGATGGACTGAAAAGTCCTGCAGAGGTACTGGCCTTGCTTCCCTGATTATTAGGCAGTTGTAATAACCAGTTGGACTAAACAACTGAAGTAAACCGAGGTGAATGTAACTCTGCTTTCTGGGGTTCCCATACAAGCAATGAAGCTAACCAGTCCTTCCCCACCTGACAGTGGGGTGGAAAGGATCAATGTACTAATTATTATAACATGCTCTGATGCTGAGATGCTGGAGGCCATAAAAACCTGACTGTAAGTAGATCTGTCTACCTGAGAAGGCAGCGATGGAAAGCAGTCCACTGGTTCCTTTCTGCTTCAGTACCTGCACCTGTCCTGGCTGTTGCATGGCTGGTATGGATCACCGCAATGATGTGCTCAGCCATCTTTTGTGAGGTGGTATTTCTCTCCTTGCAGTCTGTTGGGGGAGACAGGACAAAGCTGCCTGTGCTGAAAGAGCCCAGAAAAAGAGATCATTAGTTACTGATCTCAGCTATGTTAGGGCAAAGGCAGGGTTTGCTCTGCCCATTGAAATCAGAGTTACTGCATGCCGCAAGCTGAAGATGCTATCAGAAATCAGTTTGGGGATGGGCAAGATCTAGGAGAACTGAAAGACAGAGACCGAATCCTATCTGAGCAGTGAAATGACTTACTGTAGGGTGAGAAAGTACTCACTTGCTCGGGGTCCCTCTGCCTTGGCATCTAGACAGCTAGGGATGATACATAGACTAATCACAGGCAGGGAGCAAGTCAGATAGCAGAGTGGCTCTACAGACACTATCTGAACAGGAACCTTTTCGATGGCCTACATTTTGCCTTTGGTAAGTGGTCAGGGCTGCCTCTCTCACCAAATCAAGGCAGCCCAAATATGGTTCCTCTGGGAACATTAATGTTTTACTGAATCACGTGGTTTCTCTTGACGACTGCTGCTTCAGAGTCTCAGCTGCTGGATCCCAGTGGGGATTTTGTTGATGGGGGTTTATTGACTTCTTGTTACCTTGAAGTTACTGCAGTGGTGGGAGTCACAGGTAACTCCTGGAATCTGTTTATTTTATGGGTTGGATTTTTAAGAGTTTGCCAATGGTACCCTGACTTTAGGAGAAGCCACTTGTTTATTTAGCAATGCACGCATGTACTGATCCATAAATAAAACTAGTGTGTTATTTAATAAGACCCAACAGAGGGTCAGCCCTGGCTCATTGGTAAACCGATCAATCCAGAGTGCAAAAAGCACCCCTCAGGAAAGTCATCATGTCTACTTGATTGAGGTACAAGCCAAACATCCATATAGTTTTGTACTCCACTGAGTTTTCAGGAGTATCCGTGCCCCTACCTTCTGAAAGGAAAATGCCATCATATGGTCCAAGATGGAGTAATTTCTGACAACGTTCTCTTTGGTCCTCAGTAGAAGCTTTCAGAGTTGTAAGGTTTTTACAGCTGGGGCTGCAGATCCAAGTTCCACATCTGTAGGAGAAAGAACAGACTTGAATGTACTGAAGACTGGTCTCACAGTGGGGTCCATGAATTTGCATACACTCAAGCTGAAATTCATCTCACGTCTGTTAAACATCCAGGAATGACTTGTATGAACCTAAGACAGTCCTGTAGGCTCCTTCTACAGTTGAATATATGGGATAACCATCACAGGAGGGAAGAAGCTTTCTGGTGGGAGCTGATCTCTCCCCAGTGACAATCATGGGAAGTCTTGACAATTACCTTAACCTCAGACAAGTGTCTCTTAGATGTCCAAATTAGGTGAGAAGCATCTCACACCTGGTGTGCTCTGTGATTACGTGCAGCCATTGAGAAGGGAGCCACAAGGTCATTAGGTCATCCTAGATGATTCTATATACTGCATTACAAAATCCTCACATGACTAAGCGGCTTAAGACGCAAGCAACATAATTCAAAGAGGCCAGGGCAGATCTGAGTGGGTTTTACAAGTGAGACATGCCAGGTGTCACCCAAGGGATCCTGCCATGGAGTACTGGGATGGAGCCAGGCTGAGCAGATGACATCCAATGCTGATCCAGCAACAGTTGCCCTGGCAAATGATGCTGGACCATTTCTTTGTGTGGCTGGGGATCCACATTACACAGCAGCTCCTGTTCCACTGCAGCAGACGCCTTTTGAAAAGCTGGCGAGCCGTACATATTCCAAGGGCCACAGGTCACCTTGGCTAATACAAAATGTGTATATACCACATGTAGGCATACACATCTGTAAAACTGTTAACTGTGTGTGTACACAAAGAGAGAAATCTTCCAAACAAAGATTTTTAAGCTATATCTGTGATTTTTTACTTTCTGGAGTTGATGATGCTGTCTGTTCATTATTCTGTTATTGGAGGAGCGTGGGAGGATTTCCACGCTGGAGTATTGCCCCAGCAGCAGTGGCAGCAGGAACTGAAGCTGCTCGTAGCAGCGTCAGGCTGCACGTGCACATAGAAGGCTGCTCAGAAAGTGTTGCGTACCACTTCGTAGAGGGTCAACAGCACTTGTGGCATGTGTGTCACTGGGAATCTCAGCTACAGATCTGGAAAAGACAGTCTCTGAATCAGGATTTTACATTTACAGGACATTGTAGAGGTTAGGGAGAGGGGAACAATCAGGCATAATGCACCTACAAATCAGTTCAAGTCACTGTAAAGAGGTACAGTTGAACAGAACTTTCAGAAGGACTTTGCTATTGCTTGGATCTGTAATACATCTATCCAGAATGGGATGAATGCATAGGCCTGCCATGAATGTCTCCTGCATGGGCCAGTTTTTCTCCACGGACTGCAAAAAGAGCCTAGATGATTATCTTAGATGAGACATCTATATTTAAGTGTCTCAAATCAAGTGAGATTATTTGTACCTAAGATGCCTACATCTCCCTGAGGTGTTTTCAAACACATGCTGATGCTAAACTTTGATTGAATTGGCCAAAAGCTTTAGAAATCCTTCTAGATGCCTACCTGTACTGACAGGTACTTAAATGCTTTCAAATCTGGTCTCCTAGATAATTCTGAAAATGTAGTCTTGTGTGAAGCTGAGGTTCCTACAAGCCAAATCTTCAGAGATTACAGGTATTCAAAGACACCAATAGGTATCCGCTAAGCCACAGCGCACCTACAGGACTTCTGCATCTTCAAATGCCTCTAAAAACCTTAGTCTCAGGAGCCTGAAAATACCACAACAGGTTGAAATGTCTGCAAATTCAACACTTTTGGAAGAGAGATACAGGGAAGAGAGACTTTCCACCAATTTTCTGTCTTTATTTTTGCTTCAGGCATACACCAGATTGTTCTTCTGATGCTTTGAAAGGAACAGAAGCTGTTTATGTTCACGAGCACAATGTTCAGCCTGAGCCCTCTCTTTGCAGGACATATCAGGTTGGCCTAACAAGTAGGCTAACCACAACCATGCTGTTTCAATCTGCTCCAAGCACAACCAGAATAAGTTTATGTCTGCCTGAAAAATACTCTGTAGTTCCTGTAGTGGCCTGATTTGTGGAGGTGTTAATCACTCACAGCTACCACTTAGGTAAAGCTGTAATGTGGCCCAGGTCACCCTTCTGTGCNGGCAAGTGGAGGAGGGATTTTCTTGGCAAGTTGGAAGAAGCATCAAAGGAAGAGAAGAGGGATGGGATGCAACACAACTGGTTTTAATCACACATAACAGTCAGGTTCCTCTGGACAGGCCTACTGTCTGATATGCCATTGTAAACACTCTGGGGAGCCTGGATTAAGAGAATGGAAAAAACAAGTGAATGGCATAAAGGTACTCAGGGCACTCTGTGGAATAACTGGCAAAGCTTGTGTCAGCTGGCATTATGCAGTGATATATTGCTCCCATTAATGTAGTGCCCCAGTACAGTGACTTTGATTTTTAATGGGTGTTTGGTTATCCAAGTCCATGCCTTTTTCTAGCTTTGACAGTGACAGCTCCTCAGATCACACTGCACTTCTGTTTGACAGTAACAGTGAAGATGCTGAATTGGTTATAACAAGGATGCACTTTCATTCCCACTGTACAGCCACCAGGGAGAGGGGAGGCTCTCTTATTTCAAGTCAGTTCAGCTCTGAGGTGGTCTGAATTGCTCTGGAGGTGCCAGTTTCTTCTTTTTGCCTGTCAAAGAGCCTAAGGTGTCCTGAGACCAGGGACACTGCAAACTGCCTGAATGGATGTGATACATCTGGAGAAAAAGAGCTTGGGCAAATACTTCTTGAGAGGACTGTTCCTCTTGAAATGGCTGTTTCCTCTGGAAATTGCTGACTCGTTTCACTAAATCTGGGGGCAGGGAATGTACTGATTTTACTAGTATATTCTGTAGAAAACTAATGTTTCACTTCAACTATTACAATACTACATAATGTATTATATTACCATCTCACAAAACATGTCAGTTTAGACTAGATTATATAAACATCCAAACAAGAAAAGTCAAACTAAAATTATTTTATATGATCATTTCAGTATTTCTGAAACAAAATATTTTAGAACATCCACCCAGTGATATGTTTCAAAATGATGGCTCTCTCTTCCAATTAGGAATGAAAGGACACTTGTAATGTTTGAGTTGCGTTCGGAACATGAGCAGCTTGAGCTTTGATGGTTGCTGGAGCTGCACAGTTGGGATTGCTGTTCAGAGTGCTGTAATAACTGCTTTGTTTGGGTTGCAGTAGCATTTGGGGGCTATTGTCAGGGCTTGAGGATCTTTTGCAAGGAACCTCACACTCATATAATAAAGATAATACTTGGCCTTCAGTCACACAGAGAAGAAGCACTGGACCTGATACAGGGAAACTAAGCATTATCAAGAGCTTTGCTGGTGACATGGCAAAATGGGCTTTACTGCACTTTGGCTAAGTGTTTACCTGAGTAGTGGTTGCCCGGGAGAAACATCTGATTCAAGGACTAATTGGGTATTTCACTAATTACCTGTTGTTGGTGAAGGAGGGCTTGAGCCTGAAGGACCCTGAATGTTCTGTGAACCTTGCCTCAGCCAGGGTCTTGATCTTGGATTAAATTTCTGGTAATGTCAAGATCGGGAACAAGTCTTAAATGAGTATGAAACAAATGAGAGTCGAACTCCCACTGCAATCTGATGAGCTAAAGACTTCTTTAAATGTATGGTTTAAATAACTTTAAAGTTGAGGCAGAGCAACTGAGTTGATTATCCAGTCTTTGAACACTAAAGAGCAACTGATACATAGATGATTTCTAAGCAAGATCTTATTTTTGAAATTTGTGATTCATTATTATTATTATTATATACTACAGTAAAGTCCAGAGAGCCCTGAACTTTTAAGCCAAGAATAGCCCTTACCCAA
>VZTV01114004.1:3958-15434 GCA_013400875.1 Anhinga rufa | reverse complement strand
GTTACTGTTTTAAACTAAAGGAGCCGAGGTTTAGACTGGGTATAAGGAAGAAATTTGTTACCCTGAGGGTGGTGAGACCCTGGCCCAGGTTGCCCAGAGAGGTGGTCGATGTCCCATCCCTGGAGACATCCCAGGCCAGGCTGGACGGGGCTCTGAGCACCCTGCTCTGGTTGGGGATGTCCCTGCTCACTGCAGGGGGGTTGGAGTAGATGACCTCTAAAGGTCCCTTCCAACCCAAACCATTCTATGATTCATTCTGTGATTCTTCCCCAGCTGATGTCAGCTCAAAAACACGTCACCAACTCTGTATTGGAGGTTTTGGTGAGCTGCACAAAAAGTTATTTGCCTGCCCTGGTCTGGCTTGAATTTTTTCTGCTGGGGGGTGTGGTAGAGCAACGATGTGACATTAATGACCGTGGACAGAACCACAGCCTAGGTACTTGCAAGAGACTCGCCAGTTGTGATTTTGCAGCTTGCTTTACAATATCATCATTTTCCTTAAAGCTTCAGCTGCAGCATTCATAGGAGTATGTCCAAATTCAGCTTGTGCTTAAAAATTATAAAATAGTGTGTTTACCCCATGGTGCTATGGGCTTGGATTGAGAAGAATATTCCTAATCCTCGGAAGGAGGATAAAAAGCCAAAGATCACTGGCATAGTATCTTGTGACATCTTAACTAACCACCTCCTGAATTTCGGATACCTAGCTTTTGATTTTTAAACTCCTGAGGTTAGGGGTAGTGGGATAGACAGTGAACAGGAATCAACACTGACTCGCGAAATTCCACGAAAACCTACCGGAGTCACACTTTCACTGCTGCCAAATAAATTGTATAAAACATTTTCATAGGGAGTCAGCAACTAATTATTTTGCATTCATGTATGTTGTTGTAGACTACGAGACCTCAAGTTTTAAAATTGAATATTAAAAAAAATAACTATTGCGTGGAGCTCATCAACAGCAGAGAAGTTATTTGCAGTATTCTTTGCGTAGAATATATGTATATTATCTTCACCTACTGTGGCATATCTTCTGCCATGCTTGTTATGTGGCTCTAGACTCCCATTAACTGAATCCCTGGTGGAAAGCCGTTTCCCTACATTATATTGTAATGCTCTTGTTAATGATAAATTGATGAAGAGCTGCTTTTTTAGATTAGGTGAGTGGTCCTTTGATAATGGGGTTGGAATCAGGCCAGAGGTTTTATACTACTTTGCCTGGAGGGTGAGAACCAACTAAAATATTCCTTTCTTGTGTTCTGCTAGAAAATGAGACTGTCAAAGAATTTCAGCTTTTAATTTTAAGAGAGCAGTTCAACACTAGTTTACATGGTGGGTATTTTTAGACTTTGTCTTTATCTTGCCCCATATTTCTAATAAATTATTAAAGAAAGGTACTTCTCGTGTAATTAGAGAGCCAAGCACCTTTTAAACAAGATCAACTTCTGTACGTTTGAATTGACTGGTTTCATTTTCTATGGCAAAAGATCATAAGGAAAATACTTTTGCATGTTTCAAAGTTAAGATCAATTGTTATCCTTTTCCAGTTTCAAATGCACTAGATTAGTACTTTTGCTGTAGCAGAAAACTGTTAGAATATTTATGGTTTTTATTTTTACATAAAACCAGACATTTCCTATTATTTCTTTCTTTGGGCAAGGAATGTGCAATGCATTCTTACATCCATGGATTTTTTTTTGCCATCAGCATTAATATAATTGAAATTAAGTGAAAGTAAAATATATTTTTAAAGCGACACATATTTTTAAAGTTTCCAATCTTGGCTCCGATGGTCCCTCTCAGCTCTGTACCTTGCCCTTTGGGAAACATCATGGAGTGTGCGTGCTCATCTCTTCTGATCATGATTTGACAAGGTCATGCCTTGGTAGGATTGGGCTGCCTATTATTATCTTGAAGCTGCTTTAAAATTTAGTGGTATAGGGAAGAAAAGAGAGGGGACAGTGGAATTCTAATACACCCAATAGATGTAGGAATCTCTTTGCTTATTCCTGACTGGAGGTGGCTCCATGTTGCTTAATGAAGAACAATGTCTAATGGAGGTACAGGACATTTAAGTGCAAACTTTATTAATGGAGAAGAGAATCTTAAGATGTAATTACAGTAAAGCAATTTTAGGTTAAGGTGACAGAACTGGAGCCTAGATTTTGATTCTGTCATGTTCAAATTTAGATATTTGGTTTAGTCCTCTATGAAAAACAAAGACACAAAACAACAAAAAAAAACCACCCTAAACCAAAGTGTAACTTATTTTAGAATTAAGAGATTGACACTTTTATTACCCAAAGTTTCAATCACAAGAAAATGAGCATTCTTTCCTGTTGAAGAATTTCTTCAGCCTCTTAGATGAGAGTGGTCCTAATCTCCTTGTAGGAGAACAGACGTCATCTCACCATGGGAAAGACTCACAAATCCCTTATTTGCCTTCGGCTTTCCAACAAGCATTTGTTGTCATCATCACAAGAAATATTTGTTCTCTGTTAAAATTTCTGTCCCTCAGCTAGGTCTGTGTTCTGCCTTCAGTTCATATCCTTGCTAGCTCATCAACATTTAGCGTCAAATCTTCTGTACCGACTTTCATTGCTAGAGCAGAGGGAACTGCCTGGGATCCTAGCACCGCCTGCTAAATCCCAGCACCGCCTGGTGTACGGGAGTCATTTGCTCAGGTGTCCTCATGCAAAGACAAAGAGTGTATCAGGCTCTAGCCCTAACCGGAGACAGTCAATGACAATAGAATTATGTCATGGCAGCTCTGTGGAGGGTAGGAACAAAAGGTAAAGGTTTGGGGGCTTCAGAAAATTCTCTGTGGTCACCAGCGTGGAAGGCTGCCTCTTGAGGCCATTGCATCCCATGGCAAATAGGAGATGCATCCGTAAAAGAGGGATGTACATGTTTTAATTGTGCCACATTTGTTCAGTTTTTCCTCTTTTAGGCAGGCTTTGGGTACGGCTTTCACCAAATTGTTTTGTCAAGGACATGATCTTGGTGTTGCAACTGGGGAGGTAAAAGGCAAAAGATGTGTCTTCAATTTAAAAAAAAAATAAATCCTATTTGGGATTCATGAGCGTGCAGTGTCTGAATATATAAAGGCTGTCTTCACCTGAGAGTTTGCCTTATAGGACAAATGTTATCCCCAGTGCCCCCACCCCTGCAGGGGAAAGGGTGCAGAAATCTAAATATTATGTTTAAAATGATCCTGGTTGTAAAGAGCTAAAGCCAAAATACCTAAAAGACAGCTTTCGTAAGTTGATATTTGTTTCAACCTGTGAAAAGAACAGTGGCTGAGTGCTTGTTAAAGGTATATTTTCTTTTAAGTTATATGGAGAGAGATGTCAACTATTTACCATAAATATATTTATACATTTGAATATATAAATGATACTGTTACTTACCTTTAGTAGGTTTCCCACTGACAGGTATGCTCAGAAAACATCTTTCACTAAACCTGAAATGTTGATATAAATATCTGAAGAAAAATACTAATCACAGAATACATTGAACAGACTTACTGATCTTGTATACCTGGAAAAAGATTTTCAAACAGACTTTGTCAGCTCAGCCTTGGCATTCCTTGTCAAACAAAAGCATGCCTAAAGACACATTTCAAAAGCAGACAATGCAGCACTTGCTAACCTGCAGAAAATCGAAAAGGATCAGGGAGGCAGAGAACAAACAGAATAGGTAAGCAATAAGAAATGGAACACAGTTCTAAAGAGCAGTTTCAGAGAGCCAAATATGTTTAAAGAAGCCTACATCAATAATTAAACATCAGTAAGTAAAATTCCAGTATACTTTTTTGCCAGTATTGTTTTAAGATTTGTAATATAGAAATGAAATTATTGATTCAGTATCAGTAAGAAAACATAACTAGTGTTAGGGGAGGAAGAAGCGGGTGGGGGGAAGAGAACGAGACAGGAGTATTTTTAGCGCAGAGAAGCTAGTCTGGAATGTTAACTCTTCATAATAGAAAGTCCACACTTCAGTATTCGTCCACCTCAAGTCAGCTGAAAATTTGGGTCAGGCAGCTGTTATCTGAATTGACAGCAGCTATCTGATTAAAAGTAAAATGCTCTTTAAAAAAAAAAGAGAGGGAGAAAGAGAGGAAAAAAGGCTGTGCTGTGTCACATTCACGCCACTCATGTTGCTTACGTTGTGTCACACTGTACAGTGATTTGATGCTACATAACACAACATGACATGAGTCACAGTTCACTGCTATCCACATTACACTCAGGTAGTTTGGCATAGCTCTAACTTTTGCTTTACTCTCATTTCCTATTCAGTGCACTCCACTTAGACTGGTTGGTTAATGCAGACAATTGCTAGACACTCAAAACTAGAGTTCCCTACCCAAATACATTTTTCATTGGATATTAAAGTGGAAACTTCAGTGGGTATCTTTTGCACATCCATATGCAGCTCCTTTGCTCAACATATGAAGGGCATTAATGGCAACTTACACCTGAAAGGGAGGAGTTAAGGGGAGTTTCCCATAGGAAATAGAGCTGGCGTCTGTGGCGATGACTTTCTGAGTTGGAGAAATACTCTCTAAATGGAAAATAATTTGACTTTTTTCTGCCACCGGAGACGTTCCCAAACCAAAACCTCATATTAACCTCCCAGCCTTCCCTTCAATTTCAATTTGAATTGAATACCCTTCTGTTTCAGAAGGATGTGAAATACAATTCCAGATCTGAATTTATAAGCAGCCTGTAGCAGGCTGAACCAAAACTCCCCATCTCCGAATGCTTAGGACACGGGCAATTCAACATCTTTTCAGAGCTTTGCGCTTTGGGTCTGGCTGTCTTAATTGGATGTTCCCCAAAAATAAAAGCCTGTTTTCATCGTGGTCACCCACCTCAGACAACAAGCATCAGCCCTGGAGCACAGTTAAATTGCACTGTCGGTTCCTGTAACAAACTCTTGCCTGCCTCTTATAGCATCTCATACGTCTTACCTTTGTTCTAAATAGAAGTAGAGAGGAGTGAAAATTAATAGGCAGCTTTGATGAGTTTCTTTCACTTTTATTGACAGCATCCTGAAGTTCTAGATCCACTTAGCACCTCCAAAGAAGCGATAAGTGATTTAGCTTTTTGGGGACAAATTGGTTCTATTAACTCCGAGTGCCAAATTTACCAAAAATAACTCATTAGCTGTGCATTATGATTCACTAGGGTGCTCTGCTCTTGGCTAGATCCCAAAAACCACATTTGTGTACAAATGTTCCTATTACGGGGTGTGAGACTTATTAATGGTATACCATATGCACCAGGGCATTTTTCTCTTTCTAACAAAGCAGTTTTCCTACCAGAGATGAGAAGTGACCAGATTTTGAAGGGTTAAACCTATTCTAATGTGATAAAACCTGAGAGACCACAGCAATCAAGCTATCAGTCTCAGCTACTCACTTTCCCCTTTCCTGCGGCTACTACTTGAACCTAATATTCCATCCCCTACATTTAAGAAGCGGACAAGGGAGTCAGCAGAAAAATTTAGTTATGGACTTGGTTTCTGCTGCTAAGCTTAAGTTTGCTGGGGAAGAGAAGTGCTCGCTCCCTCCGTTCCCTTTTGAAAAAGCTGTAATTCACAAACTGCTCCTGCCCCACAACTTGCTTCTCACACTTTGATGGATTGGATTCTTCACGACTGACAAAAAGTGATGTCTCATGCTGTGATAAATGTGACTTATTTTTCTGTGTATTTAAGAGGGGTTTGTGTAGATGCACACAGATCTGAAAGAAAAGCAATGGGTGATGTGGAAGAGGCTGGAGGTTTTCTCTGTCTTCTCGTCTCTTGGTGGTAAAGACAAGGCTGTGATTTCCCTTTTACACTGCTGTTCTGAATGCTGTTGGTACCTTCTGCCTAGAGAGCAGAGACAAGAGCAACCCCTAAGAAGCACACCCAGTCATGAAGGGTCCTTGTACTAACGGCACTGAGCAACCGGGAAAGTGTGTCTGCAAGCCAAGCTAAAACATCCTTTCCATAATCCAAGGAGCAAGCAGGCAAGCCCTCTTTCTGATCTATCTAGGGAGGCAGTGAGGGTGACGACTGTGCCAGTGGGGCAGCTGAGGCGCTGGCAGTCTTGTCCCTGCTCCGCTACAGGCTTCCCGTGTGGCCTTCGGCTGGTTGTTTGAGACCCGCCTGCAATGGCACAGTGTGGTACAGGCCGTTCCCGAGTCCTGCACCTGGCTTTATTATCCCTTATCGTTCACCACCCCCCCGTGCAAGCATTCTTCCTGCTGTGGGCTGGGGGGTAGCTCTTCCCATTTCCCCTTTGATATTTCTAATGCTCTGTGTCAAAAGGCTTTTACTTCTGCTTCTTAACTCGGTAACTGGAGTTTTACCTCCAAGCTTCCCCTTCCCTGTTCTCCAAGCACTTTGGCTATTAATTGAGTTTTCTAGTGTAGTAAGCTGAAGTTTTTCACCACATAAATGATTCATCCAAATAAAGTGAAGTTATTGAGCAAAAGTTAAATTGGGCTTTAATTTGCCTCAGGTCTCTTTTGAGCCATCTCCTTGGTCGCTCCTTACTGTGGAAGTGTTTCCCTCTTTGAATGTGGTTTTCTTTAAAACACTGTTTGCAAGAAAATGAAAGAGAACAAATTTTGGGTTTGGGGCATCCTGACAGCTGGTGCCAGGTCCAGGAGATGTCTGTCTTCTCAGGAAGTTAGTTGTTCCGTGAACATCCTTTCTGTCTTTACTCAGGTCTGATGGCTGAAGGGAAACATGGGAAGGATCTTTGTGAACAGCTCTGGCAAAATCCTGGTTCCTTCATTCTCTCCAGTACCGCTGCTGCAGTCCTGTGGCCAAAGCGATGGACAGTGTCTCTTTCATTTTGCAGAAATCATGCTTTTAATGCTTTTGTCACTGGCCTTCCAAAAGGACAGGCGTCCTTTAGCCTGTCCCCTAAATCCCAGCTAAGCCTGCAAGTGAGGACCCTCTAGGTGCGAGTATGAAATGGGCTGTGAAATGAGATGCAATATCGAGAGGAAAATAGTTACAGGTATAGGGATCAGTCACATCCTAATTTTGACAGGCTTGTGTGAGCAAAGGCTGTTTCAATATCGTGAGGCAGCTGCTTCTCATGGTGTGGCGTGTCATTACAGAGATTCACACGCAGACTGATGCTTCAATACCCTGTCACCTTTGCTTGAAAAATAAGGTCATATTATATGCAAGATAATACTGTATTCATCACTTAATATTTTATACAACTAAAATATTTAGCTAAGTAACAGTGTGTTGGGGTGGGTGTATTTGTGCATGTGTGGGTATAAATAAGTATAAATAAACAAGTATTAGTGGTGCAATAGCACTGAATAATTTATACAGATCAAATGAATTATTTTCAGCTTCTTAGTCTTGAAAATTTCAAACTGAATTCCTCAAGTTCATTTATAATGTTCTTTTTTAATAGGCATATTGCAGTAATAGTAGCTGTGGTGTCTCACGGTATCATAACTAGCTTAAGGATACGATGGCTGGAGAGCTTGCCTGTTTTCCTCACTTAGATCAGCTAGTCTAATGAAAGACCTTACTTCTGTCTGCAAAATGTCCTTCTTTTCTAATCAATAAATTTAGTTTGTATAGGTCCTAATTTCTGATGGACGTGGTAGGAATGTTTAAGAGCAAATTAATACAGAGCCCGGAGGATCAGTGAATACTAATAAACCCCCCCAAGTCTCAAAGTGAGACCAAGTGGAAAAGGGAGGATGGACTGATCAGAGACAAACTGACATGAGTAGCAATACTAGTAGCAATATAAAATGACTTAGAATGTCATGCACAGCAAGATTTGCCCAAGACACTGCAGTAGCACCACAGCACAGATAAGAGCTTGCAGTATACATAGTTTGCATATGCAGTGTCACTACAATCAGAGATTCTCATAAGGGTATAGTAACCCTTTGATTTTGATTCACCCCTTTGCTTCAGTGCTTGCCTTGGGCCGCACCAGATCCATCTGGCTACCTGTCTTGCTTTGCCACCCCTGTCATAAGGACTCCTGCCAACTGCTTGTCTCTCAACATGCTGTGTTTACTACCCCTGAAAGCAGTGCCTTCTGCTAGTCGGGGAAGGAGAGCACTGAGGAGCAGTGAACTGGCAGATTGACAAATAAGCTGAGACTGACCCAGGGCTGGCACCCTCCAGAACTCGCTTATATTTTTGTGTTGGGCATGATCATCTCTAAGTGTGGCCCTGATTCCAGCTGTCATTTTAGGTCAGATGCATAATATCAGTTTACAGAACAAGTGTAGTTAAAGGACCCTCATCTATCATAGCCAGATGGGGGGAAAAAACTACAAACAAACAAAGCAGGTATCCGCAGTGCTTGGGACGTACTGTGACTCTCTGGCGATCCCTCAGCATGGGGAAGCTGGGCACTGGCACCAATTAAGATGGTAACCTACGCTACAACAGTCATCTGTGGAACCACTGTGTGCTGGAGGAATTAATCTGAATACCTTGTCAGCCAAACGTAGAGAAATTATCTTCGCTGGTACAACCTGTGATGTATTTGCAAGGTAAATAATAGAACCCAAAGTAACTGTACCAAAAGGCAAAACATCATGAGCAAAGCTTCTGTACAGGCTCTTGGAGAGCCTTCTCTTTATCGGGAATTAGCAGTGATCTCTTAAACAAGATGTCCTTTCTGTGAGGAGACTGGTGCTAGACAAGGCAAGAACTAAATAATTTATTCCTTGTTGGCATCACCTTAAAATAGGTTGAAATTACTCTCTTTACAAAGGAAGCAGAAATTCTTCTTTTTCTTCCTCCATGCATCTTTCATCCAGTTTTGGTTTCTGTAAAACTTTCCCCAGAACAGTGGACTCATGCTGGACAGGTCTGTGCTTCCCTGGCAAGAGGAAATGGATGTTACAGCTTCTCTGCTTGGACCAGTCCCTCTTTTCCCCAGCTTTTTTGACTGTTGCTGGCCACATACTACTGGAGTACTCTTCAAATGCATCCTGCCCCACTCATCTGGCAAATGCTGCGCTTCTGCTCCGAGATACCCAGCTTCTGCTGCGCCTTTTGTGAATGAGGACACAGGGAGGTAAGATAACTCACTTCACCTCTCCAGTGCAACATGATTCTTATTAGGAAACTGGATGGAAGCTTTGGTCTGTGGCTGCAAAATTCCTTTGTATGGGCTTGTGTCTTCTGCAGTCAGCTGTGTGTCTGGGTCTCTCAGGCTAGAATTGGGTGGTGGTTACTTATCTCACTCCTTATGACTGTACTTGTCATATTTTGTCAATAGCAAATAGTTAAATCCTGAGAAAAGAAGACAACTTTGAAAGACAGTAATTACATATTTGTTCTAAGGCTCATAAGGATTGGTTCCTGCCCTTGGGTTTCGCATGAGAGGTTTTATAGACCATTCTCCTGCTGTCTTTTCTCTTTTCCCCAGAAAGCTATTTCAATGCCTGCAGCTCTGCTACAGTCAGGTAGTGATTAGAATATATTGTCAAATCTTTTAGCTTTTTTTTTATTGTTGTGTCACACAGCTCACCTGCCAACTTGTTTCTTGTTAATTCAACTCTTCTCATCTGCTTCTGTTTCTACACTTACTTGTGGGGAGATGAGGTGATTGGGATTGAATAGGAGATAGCAGCGGTAGTTGAAGCAAGATGAAAATGAATGATATTTTCAAATCCTAAGCAAGGCTGCAGAGGGTAATAATTACATTAAAAAGGCCCTCTGCAGGTAGGTGCAAATAGGCTAGTCTAAACAAGTGCCACTATTTTAATGTGGGCTGTTCAAGACGATGCCATTACCTGACTAGACTGCCACCTTTCACCTCCAGCCATTGTGCTCTGTTAGATCTCACTAACAGGGAGAGTGAGGAACTTGTTTGCAGGGGATTTGTTGTCTCACGCTCAGAGGCAGCTGAGAGACTTGCCAAATGACAGGAAGACGCTTACATTCACAAGGTGTGATTGCCTAAGTGTTTGACTGTGTCTAATTAGTTTGCCTTTGCTGGTTGGTAGCTCCACAGTCAGAAGCAGATTGACTCTGCAGGCTTTAAGCAAAGAGGTCTGATTGGTGTTATTATCATTTGTTTATTTAACCCTCCCACTAGCCAGGAAATATTCCCTACAGTATGGCCTTTCCTCTGTCTTTAAAAAAGGCATTTTTATGGCACATATTATGATGAATAGTATTTTCTCCCATCATCTCTCCACAACTTCTAGTTATATTGTAATTAGGTTTCTTTTAAATATCTTCAGAACAGAAATTAGGATTAACTTCTTGAGCTTTGAAATATGAGCAATATCTGATTACCTTCAGAAGCAAGTGATGTTAGCTTATTTTTATCATAAATAACATATTTTTTCTGCCTCTGTGAGTACCTGTTTGGCCAAGCTTCTCTGGGGATAAAAATCAAAATGCTAATCTTTTTCCTTAGCAAATGATTTCTATAATAAGAAGAGACTGAAAAAAAAATTTAAAAAAGGCCTTGAAAATCCTTATAAAGTGATAGATATCCCACATTTAAAATCAATGAAGGGTTCTCCGAGTATAAGTGAATGCAAAAGCACCTTCCTTTCTCAATGTTATTCTGCTTGGCTGTACCTCAGGGGTACAATTCTACAGTGCAGATTCTTGGGAATTTCCCATCCTACAATTTGCAGATTTATGGGGCATGAAACCCAATTCTCAGAGGAAAGAAAAAAAAAAGTTACAAAAGGTGATTCCAGGTGGAGATATGAGTTTTCTCTGTAGGGGAATTCCTTTGCCTTCTTCCTGAGGGGTACTTAGTGGCGACTTCTTAACTGTGCCCAAAAAATCTCTAGGTTTGGAAGGGTTTGGCATTTCTGTAAGATGTTCCTCCCAAACATACCCCATCCTGATCTGAAAAGGAAAGAAAATGTTGATATCCAGAGCCTCTGGGGTTGCCTTGGTTGACTTTGGCTAACATCTATTCTGTTTCGGTGCTTTGGATATTACCACTTTGAGATGTGCAAAACTCAGAGATACCAAGGTGCGTCTCCTCGGTTGAAGGGCAGCTTACATTTCTGGCTATTCTGCTTGTTCCTTTCTGAATTCTGTTCAGGCTCCACAGTGAGGATTTCCACACTGCCTAGGAACTTGCTTTGATTTTGAGTGCCGTTTTTTCCCTTTTAACTGTTGAATAGACGGGCTCCTTCAGCATTTCCTAAAGACAACTTAAATTATCCTCAGGACTGTGTCAAATTATAGAAGCAACCCAAAGTATATAATTAAAGAATAGGTCATTATCCTATCAGTGAATGGATAATCAGATTAAATATGCCTACGTAGATATATCTTTCTCTACTCCATTATTCTTAAAAGTTCCAAGTAATAAACCCCATCTTACCATTTCATTATATGATGCAAATTGTATAAACAACTGACTTTATTATATCTACAGACATTATTCTGAATAGGTTAAAACACAAAGGAGCACAGAATAAGAATTCTGTCTCAGATCTGT
>VZTV01114000.1:0-20317 GCA_013400875.1 Anhinga rufa | reverse complement strand
AGCCTTAGTTGCAATGCCATTCTTGTTCCCTGTGCAGCTTTTGGAAACATCTACATTTATCTGTTGATATTTCTATTTTGAAATAAATTACAACAATTAAATAATACTGAAGTCCTTGACTAGAATTATCTTTAGCAACTCATTTAACTAATGTTTATAAAAACACTTTCATCTAAGGATGTTAAAGACTGCTATTACCATTATCTTCTAAGCTGTATCCCAGTTGCACTGCAGTGTGTATTCCTGAATGACACGCTGCTTTGAAGTCTAAACTATACAAGAAAGTCATGGCTTAGCAATGTTTTTCACAACTAATTGTAGTTTTTGATAAAACTCTTCCAACTCAGTCTGTGAGAACATAAGTCTCAGGGTTTTCATTATTTTTGGTTCATATTTTATTTAAGGCAAGATTAGCTTGTCACTCACTCGTCTGCAATCTCTGACTTCCCAGTAATGTCCTTCAGTGTAACCACAGAAACCCCTCTATATGCAGCATAATTTATTTCTGTTTCATTTATGTACTAATCTTTGATATATCCAACTCATTCTGCCAAATGTTTATACTTGTACATAGTATTTTTCAGACATGTTGGTTTAAAGTCACATTTCTTTCAGCTGTGAAAGGTAAATTAGGTATGACCTATCTATTATTTACACACAACTCTAGGAACTGTAAAGAAGCTCTTGTCCTTTCCCCCACGATCATTTTAACCCCAGCAGAATGACACTGCCTGATAAGGAATGGCAATACTTAGAACACAATTCCTTGCAGAACAGCATGGGTAATTTGAAAAACTGATTAAGGTGATGCAGTCCACCACTAGCCAGCTCGATAGACAGGTTATAGTAGTTCATACGCTCTGCAAATTCTTCATAGACTTGCACCAACCTCCCACTGGGCCAATATGTTGGATCAGTGATTGATCTGAATTTAAATTCTTTCAAACTCATGTTTCATGCAGGAGAAGTGTATAGCAAGAAGAGTAATTGACAGCAGTCTTAAGGACATATGTTGGAAGTAGGCTACATCTCCTGCCAGCGTACTATTTATCGTCATCCCCTTTTCTCAGCTTGTAAATTCTCCTCTCACAGAGGAGAATAAGTGGGTGTGAAGATGCTCAGGAAGCATTTTACAGCTCTGCAATTGCACAGGAACCTCACTAACAGTACTCAAAACACTGCTTTTTTAAAGACATAATTAAAGGAGCAGAGGAGGATTTTCTGGTTTCAGCATGAAGCACATCTGCCATAACGTAGACACTGTTCAGCTACTGGTTAAATCTTTCCAATGCACCATTTAGATAATCTCCAAAGTTAACAACGAATAAAAGGGCAAAGAAGGAATAAAAAGCATGCAGAGAAGTCATCAAACAACAAATGTAAAGCAAAAGAAAGGAAATTAGAATTACACACTATATCATTGCTTCAGAATGTGAGAAAGGCAGAAAAATAGAGGTAGCTTAACAAGGGAAATAGAAAATTCATAGAGGAAGGTCCATCTGTGGCTTTTGAACATAACGGTCCAGGCTCAGGCTCTGATTCAAGAGAAGCCTACAGCAGATGACTGCTGGAAGCTGGGACTGTAACCTCAGAGGAAGGACAACTCCAGACTTGCATGTTTCTCGTGCTCTTCCCAAAAGTATTTACTACTGGTTGACGCTGTAGATAGGGTGGGCCAGCCATGACCCCATACAGTATCTCTTAAGCTCCAAGGAGAGCAAGGAGCTCAGTGGCACTGGTAATTATCTTTTTCATTGGCAATAATTTGCCCTTCATTTTATGGTATCTGTGATGAAGCAACAGACTTTTACAGATTTATTTAGGGCTCTCTGAATAAAGTACCCTATATATAGTGGGTGACAGTTACCGGTAATGTTATTGTTATTATTATTATGGTAGAGAAGATTTCAGTGTAAAAATGTTTATAGAGCCAAGGTTTATACAGACTGATTTCACATTGCACCACCTACACTAAAATACTCCACTGAATAGAAGAACACAGTAATTCTAAGTTACGCTGAATCCAGAGGTCTGAATAGCAACTCTAATGGCTCCGTTACAGCCAAGCCAATTCCAGAGCAAATATATAGCTCACATTTCATCTCCCAAATGAGACAGGAAAAGGCCAGTAAGAACATTCCTCATAAGCAAAAAGGTTTAAAACTTCAATATAGACTTTTAAAACTTGCATATATTTTAGATTATTGGTACTTGGCTGCTCTGTAATGAAAGCTATGGTCAATAAATATCTCTGGGCAAGATGCAGATGATCTTTGATGTATACAACAACTAAGACTACTATCTCAGCGTAGGATACTATTTGGGTTTGCATCAATTTTTCATTTTTACTGTGCTCTTTGGATAGCATTCTGGTCTCCACTATCCCAAGTACCACAGGTAGTAGTATCCAAAATATCACAAACTTCTCTGATTTTTTTCCAATTTTAACTGCAGTGATGAGATCGGCTTGTATCCATCATGGATTACTTTATTGTCTTCAAAGTACTGCTTTTTAAACAGAGGCTGTCACGGCTATAGCCAACATGTAGCCTTTAATCAAAGTAGCTAGAAAATAATACACTCATTTGCTTAATAACATTTGTTGCTAATGTTACATACTGATGCAGCGTTTCATTATAGAATTAGCTAAGTTAGGTCAAGGTATTATAGAAGTTGCTTATGAAAATGAATAAACTTTGGACCAATCCCCAGCACAGCACCAACCTCCAGATTAAGTGGGAACAAGACTTCATCTGGTAATACAAATCTGTAGGAACTGGTCCAGTGTTTTGAAAAGGAAGTTTTTTTCTAAACCATTCATTATTTAATCAAGCCCATTTACCTTAGAATAATTATCTACTTATTTAAATCTTGTTAATACAGTTATTATTCTTCAAGCATTTATGAAAAAAAATAGGTAAGCTATCTGGTTCCTGTAAAAAATATATTAATTACATTTTCTTCACACAAAATAATTAATTCTGAACAGTAACACTGCATTATAAAACAATTCCTAATAAAACATGCTCTAATTATAATTCCAAAGCTCACATTATTTTTGAAACTTGTGTTGGCTTTTAGATAGATTATAATAAAAGCAAATTACTGTATGTTTTAATAACACAGTTGTCAAATAAAGCCATAATGCCCAACTGATGACTAATCTCAATGTATAATTCCCCATAAAAGCTAATTGACAATTGATTTTCTTAAGTACAGAAAGAATTCATCATGATTAACACTATTACAATGAAATCCAAAGGAATTAGAAAAGATTTATCTCTAATTGAGCATTTCTGCAAATATTAGGCCTACTGTAGAGAATAACAAAGTAAGTTAGAAACACAGCATCCTCTTCCCTAGTTCATAGACAGAATATGAATTGCAAGGATGTAGCCAAGGGGCTCGGTGCTTTTTTGTAGGTGCATCACTGTTTATATACTCAGTAGCAGCATTGCGCATTGCTGTCTTAGTGAACAAGCTCTATCAACACGCTCAGCGCTGGGATCATCATCCCACTGTCTGCAAATGCTCGACTGGATTGCCCTCATAAAGAAAACTGGGGGGAGGAAGAAGAAAGCAGTAACATTATGGAAAAGAAGAAGATGAAACCAACAGTAACTATGCGGTTAATTTTTAAAGGTGGTTGATGTGACGGCCTCAGCTGCCCTCTAAGCACAGTGGATGGATTTCGTGCTGGAGGGGAGCCGACAAGGCAGGCACACAGTTCCTTGCTGCTCTGCATCAGGCACGCAGCCTCGGGGGCTTGGAAAGAAGCTGTGGAGCTGTGCTGGAAGCAAGTGTGCCAGTACCCAGAATGAAGCAAGGTAATATGAGATGGAAACTAATGAGGGAGATAGGCAAAGACCCCCACTGCTCTGAAAATTGGATAATTGGAGCAATAAATTTTTCCATGCCATATTAAATACAAAACAGGAAAGCCAGTGAGAATGATTATTATGCATCAGCTTGTCTAAGGAACTTTAAGCAGTAATTAAACTAAAAGACATTTCCCTGCCCTGGAGAATTTTCTGTGCGCACCTCCCCAATGTTGTGGTGACAGGCGATTCATGTCCTTCACTAACTTCAGTAGGTTTCTCATGGGAAACTTTAAAAAGCTGTCACTGTGGTATATGTCAGAAGGTGCAAGTGACGTGGAGTAGAACGTAATAAAAAGGTGAAAGGCTATTGCTGTATGAGCACATGGCAATCTAAATTAGTTACACACACTCAACAGCGCTCTATACAGCACAGAGAACCTGAAGCCCAAGGGCAGGAGGATACTAGGCTCGCTTTTAAGCTGCTTTAGCTTCTTTTTAATGCTTCAATACTAGAGGAGCTGCCAGTGTCATTTGGACAGCCCCTCCTCTATCCAAAATATTCAGATCTTCCTTGGTATTTAAGCACAAGTCTTTTGCTTTACACTTGTTACAGCGTGCATTTCATTCCCAGCTATTGCAAGGCCAACTTCTTTTCTATAGTAGCAGATTTTTTCTTATTTTGATTAAAACTAAAACTAAATGCGAAAGGATGTTGCTTGTCTTACTAAAAAGAAAAAAAAAAAAAAAGACAAGACAAATGAGATAGTCCCTGTGCTTTAATAGGAACATAGAAATGGTAAGCCGAGTCATATAAACTAGAGCAGTTTTGAGATGCCTCAGAAGAGTACAACTATATAAAAATAAAGAGGAATATAAAGTCAGGTAACAGTTTCTACCTAATTAATCCGTCTGCATTTACTATGGTTTTACCATGTACAAACAAGTAAACTACAGTTTTAAAGTGACGTTTGTTTTCCTTGCACCCAGAAGCAATGAGTTTAATAGAAGAAAAAGGTATTAAGAATTTTTTCACGCTTTTCATACCTAACACATAGTGAAGTAGCCTAACCCTGCAGAGGTCTAGGAAATTCTGTCATTTGTGTACAGCCAGCTCATCTGGACTAAATAACAGAAATGGTTTCACTAGAGAAGAAACACTACTCCCAAACCATAATTTTCTTCCCTATTAATTTCAAAACTGCTATGGAATTATTGATGATTTCCTCAACAATTAATGGGAATGACCAGATATTTAGATTTAATATCCAGCTTGCAGGTGGCAACTACAGAATTTAGCAGCCCATTTTAATCTGCCTTTGTGTAACCAAGTTGACTCTAGCAATGAGTCTAATCTGCTCCCTGATTGCTTTATCCCTTCTCTCATTTGGTCTAGTCACACACCACTGTAAAAGTCCTCCTCCTGGGGCCATCCATTCAGACCTCCTATTCATTCCTTTGCCAACTTTTTTTTTCCTCCTTATGAAGAAAACTCTGGATCTCATCTCAGAGGCCTTACAGAATCATCTTTCTCTACTTGAGCTTTCATCTCCCTTTGCTCCTATCATGGTCTGTTTTCTTCCAGACCTCTTTTCTCTGCTGGGAATCACAGAGCTCCAGGTAATGTGCAGTGTGTGACAGAGCAGGAAGGGGAGAGCCGGCAAGACCATATTTCAGGAGCTTTGGCCTACTGCTGGATTTTCAATTGAAACAAGTGGTTATTCATCAACATGGGAAATTACACATCAACATATCAGCATTTACGAATTCCTAAAGATACAGAGGCTCAGCTGGTGGGGAATCCAATGTTTCTAAACTGCCAGATATCAAGCTGGGAGTGTAAAATGTCTGGAAACCTCATACTAGAAAGCCAGGATCCCCTGAGAAATTGGCTTAAGCTACAAATATTAAGGCATCCATCATCATGAAGCTGTGAGACTTGAATCCAAACCTGGAGTCATAATTTCCTTCCCAGCGCAATGGTATAGGCTTCCTGGCTCCCCATTAGCTCCAGCAGATTTCACTGGAGCACAGAGTTAAGCCCAGCTGGTCAGACCCTAGAAGCCATATTCTACATTATTATGTACAAACACATTAGCCAATAAATTATGTTTGTATACAAAACAAACCAAAAAAAGACTTAACCAACTCCATTAAAAAAACAAACTCATAAAGTAAATTGAAAAATGCAATTATTCAGCGAAAGCAATCTCAGCATGCAGTTTTGAGATCATCGTCTAAAATGTAAGAAAGCACACCATTGCCTGTTCAAAAGCCAGTCTGATAGGAATGCCAAAGTGACAGTAACACAAACAACTAATAATCCATTTATTGTCCAGTGTTCTATAATGAACAGTTAGAACGGTCAGATCCTTTGGAATAAGGTATAGAGCTTTGTATAACACACTAACTATAAAACTATAATCCTATTTGCTATATTCCGTAAAACAACAATATGAGAGTATTTGCTTAAATAGAAAGCCATGTGTATTGTTGTGAGCTATGCATAAGTGGGTAATGACAGCCAGACTTCGAGACCTCCTTTCCCTGGTCAGTTCTGAGGAACTGCCTTCAGTATGAAAAGTACTAAATAATCCACATTTGTTTCTCTTCTTTGCATGTACTTTTGCATCTATCTCTCACCACACCTGAGGACAATGATTGCTAGTTTAAATCTATGGTTTATGGCAAATACTGAGAAATGCTTTAAAAATAAAGCAAAAAACAAGCACAGCACAATATAGGAGTTGCTTGTGGATGTCACTATCAGAAAACAGTAGTGAAGGGAACAGTTTATTAAGTTTAGTTAAAAGGAAGCCAAACACTGAATAGGACTTTGATATGTGTAGAATAATGTCAAATGAATTACCAAATAAAACTGGGAGAACAGCGTTTTTCTTTATTTGACAGAAAGGAAAAGGTCCCCTGAGTAGCTTGCTCGGGTAGCCTTTCTGCATCCCTTAATTGGAAGCAACGCACTGATCTTACTAGAAGTACAGTGTGATTATCCGTGGACAAAACAAGAGTATCCTGGATTTACATTAAGTTGGGTACCAACTATAGTTTATGTGCATGTGTGTGCGTCTGTCTATGCAGATGCATACATACAGTCAGAAAAGCATTTAACATAAGAACTGCTCGTGTTGCTCTCTTATACCGAGGGGTGAATATGTGTCCAAATAGGAATTTCTAGTTTGAGGACATGGTCACATATTTTCACAAGAGGATTGCTACCCTCTTGAAAAAAATCAGACCTGCTGCGTCACATGAATCACACACGTGACAGTCCACACTCACGCTTCCACATTTAGGTTTTGTTTTCATTGTTCCTGTAGGTTTTTTTCTGGCTATAATTAGAGTTAATCACATTTCAAAGTACCAAGATAATTATCTCCATGTCAAATTAGCTATTTTCAAGTCAAAGACTATTTCTGCTTAATTTTTGCCATCTTGAAAGCAAAGCAATGATCCCCAGATCTTTTATGTCATTTCTTTATGAACATCAGGTTACGATAAGCTACTTTCTGAACGACTACTTCAATGCAATTTATTTTACATAGCTTTGCATAATAAAATGGCATTTTAGATAATTTATTCAAAGGGCAGATACTAATTCTCTGAAGACTTCATTAAATCACTCTTTTCATGTTAAATTAATGTGCCAAGTTAATTTTGGAATAAACAAACCAAGATATTTAATTGCTTTGTGATAAATATGTACTACTTAGTGAGAATTTTATCATGAAGCTTTACATTTTAAACTCCATATATTTCAGTGTGTCTCAAGAGATTTAGATTTATATATATTTACTAGTACACACAATAAGCTGTATTTAATAAACTGGTAACTCCATGTGCTTTTCAAACGTAATTTTCTCTTTAATAATTATTTTCTATCCTGTGCTTTTCTGAAATATGAATAAATGACAGGAGGGGTTTTCTTGGAAGAAGACAGTTCTAAACAAATTAACAGGGAAAAACTGAAGGATAATGATCAGCTTTCACAAACAGGAACTAACGTTACAAAATGCAACCGCTCAAGAGCAAGACAGCAAAACTCAAAACTAAAGCCCGACCCCAGATTCCACAAGGTCGCTCTCCTCTTTTTCTCCCCTTAAGTAAATATAAAGGTGTGCTCCAAAACTGCACGGTGTAAAATGCAGTTCATTGGAAATTAGCTCAACTGATGTTTGAGTTTCAGAAAATGGTTAGCTTTAAGTACACGGAGTCAAATCAAAACATTACACAATCCCTGCTCACAGTTTCAAAAGTTCTAAGACACTCCATGTGGTTATTTCGTGACTGATCCTGCAAGTGCTCCTTTCAGCCTTTAGCACTGGGTAAATGAAACCACCACCTACTAAATCTGTGGTTAGAAAGATAAGTATGCACTGCTGAACAGTAACTAATGCAACATCTTTAATAAGAGGGAGATTTCTATGAGCTTTACTGATACAAAATAAGCCAGCAGTCCAGCAACAATTATTTACTAACACTCTTAACAAGGAGAAGGATTTGACTCGAGATTTTAGAGCTGAAAGGTACCTTTGACAGCCATCAGTAATTATTATTATTATTGCTGTAACAATATGGTTGGATGCATATTTTACTTTATTTCTTGGTAATATTTCATATTACTTTTAAAGGAGACAAAAATCCACTGCAATACTAATATTTCACACTGATTTACGCAAGCATAATATTGGAATTAGTGCTCTTTGATGTTTTCTTCCGATAGGGTTGTAAAACCTTCTTGGGAGTTATTTCAATTTTTTTTATATCTTTTCAAGAAAATTATATTCAGCTAGAATAAATTATTTCATTTCTTCAGTTACCAGTAGTTTTTCAGCATGTACTACAAACTGGAGAAGGAACACCCAGCCTCTTAGCAGCTGATATAGTACTAAAACCATCCACTTTGCTTTTCTCTGTGACATTCATTGTGCCCGAAGGATGCTTACCTCAGCAACACACACAGGGAACACCCCTTTGATGGATCTCAAGCATACTTACGCACAATCTACATGCCAGTCTTCTCTGTTCTGGTGGGTTTGGGTGTATTAAAAAGATGTGCTACTTTTGGCTGCAATAGAGTTAATTTTCTTCACTGTAGCTGGTATATTGTGTTTTGGATTTGGTATAAGAATAGTGCTGATGACACACTGATGTTTTAGTTGTTAAGTAGGGCTAAGTGTCACTAACTAGTGCCCATACTAGTCAGGGACTTTCAGCTTCCCATGCTCTGCCAGTGCACAAGAGGCTGGGAGGGGAGAGGGCAAGGCAGCTGATCCAAACTGGCCCAAGGGATATCCCACACCATATGACATCATGCTCAGCATATAAAGCTGGGGGAAGAAGAAGGAAGGGGGGGGCATTCATAGTTATGGTGTTTGTCCTCCCAAGTAACCATTACGCGTGATGGAGCCCTGCTTTCCTGGAGATGGCTGAACACCTGCCTGCCCATGGGAAGCAGTGAATGAATTCCTTGTTTTGTTCTGCTTGCACATGCAGCTTTTGCTTCTCCTTTTCATTATATCATTATTGTTATTATTATTATTACTATTACTGTTTTGCTTTCCCTATTAAACTGTCTTTATCTCAACCCACGAGTTTTCTCACTTTTACCCTTCTGATTCTCTTCCTCATCCCACCAGGGGGGAGTGAGCGAGTGGCTGCGTGGTGCTTGATTGCTGACTGGGGCTAAACCATGACAAAAGAGCAATGAGTTTCATGATTAATTGTCCTACATTAATGAAAGAAAGAAGTCACATTTATGAAAGTTCAGTGAACTTTGTTAAAGGACAGGAAAAGCATGGAGCAGAGACATTTTATACTTCTTAATGGGATACAGAAAAAGGTATGTTTTTAAGCTCTTTCAGAACCATTATAGTCAGCTATGATAGTTAGCAGTCCCCTGTGAGAAAAAAAAATCAAAACATGCTTAATTTTAAGCACAGACTTAAGCCTCTTTAAATCCAAGAGTACTAGAGCTCACCAAATTCAAACAATGAGTAAATTAGCAATTTAGAATAACCCAAACATTACTGAAAGTGAAGTACAGTACCTGCCACCCAAGTGCTTCATTGACTCAGGCTGAAATAATGTGTTTGGGGAGCTCACAACTGGTATCACATTGGCTTTTTACACATGTATTTGTACTTCTACAAAAATAAACAAGTGCTTGTCAGAATACTTCTTTTTTCCAGTGGTAGAAAAGTGTGCATGCATGTTCAAAACTTGGGGACTGCATGAAAAAAGCAAAATCAGCTTGTTCTCCACCCTCCACATACTAAAGCAAACAGAGCACACTCGAAGTGGAGTACACCTTATTCAGGTAAAGTCCTCAAAGGGTTAAATCCTCGGTCCATTTTCAGTGGTTTAAAATTCTCTTCTCTTGATTACAAAAAGTCATTATTTATCTGAATTAAGAGGAAGAAGGAAGAGTAGATAGTCAAAGCAAGAGCTGAAAGTATACAAGCTAATATGCGATCAGGTCTTGAACAGCATCCAATTGTGAACACCAGCATTTCTCAATGGGATGAAAATTTGATGATAGGTTGCATGTGCAATTGAGCAACACAAATACCTTATTCTCAGCCGCACTAAGGTCCAAGGCTGCACTTCTGAAAATAATTATTTTTTTGGAATACACAATTTTGAGGGTCATTGCCCATAGATTGCTGAAAATGCTCTCTCTGGGAATCTAGACTTATTTGTTTGGCCATGAGTTTCTATTTCACAATGCAAGATAAGGCCTATTTGCTGCTATTGCCCATCACAATGTAATCAGCTTCTGTTATTATCATCGGTTTATTCATTCTTCTGTAGCATACTGTGCTGTGCTCAAGTTCAATCAAAGAGATTTATTGTAGGAATGACTTGTTTGTTGATTTGCTTACTTCCCCTTCTCTCAGACAGCACGTACATGGGTGGGCTACAACATTTTAATGGTTTCCTAACCCTAAATTGACGTAGCTTCTGGAAAAGTCTCTAAACTGATGCCCAACTATAGTGCTTAATTCTCATTTTGCAGGGTAAGATTAACATCTAGCAGCTTCTGCCTCTTCACATTAACAGAAATTGTTTCAATGCAGGGTAAACAAAGTGAGAAAATGAGGGCACTGCTGCCTACATTTGGGAAATGCTGCCAAAGGCAGCAGGCCAGGGCCAAAGAAAAACTCAATTCTGCAAGCAGTCATCCTGCGGAGAAGGTTAGCTGTAAGATAGCCTGGCTGAGCACACTTACGATCTTAGCGTAAGTGGAATTTTCTGCTGCAAGTTTTATAAAACTGTAAACCTTCTTTCCTATATTTACAGCTACGCAAGCACTTTTTCCTATTACCAGAAATGCTTCAGGGGTTTGGCTAATGCATTGGAAGCACCTTTTTGATAAGCCAACTGTCATGGTTTAACCCCAGCTGGCAACTAAGCACCACACAGCCACTCACTCACTCCCCCTGCAGTGGGATGGGGCGAAGAGAATGGGAAGAGTAAAAATGAGAAAACTTGTGGGTTGAGATAAAGACAGTTTAATAGGTAAAGCAAGAGCCACACACGCAAGCAAAGCAAAACAGGGAATTCATGCACTACTTCTCTGCCAATGCACTACCTTGGCAGGCAAATGCTCAGCCATCTCCAGGAAAGCAGGGCTCCATCACATGTAACCACTACTTGGGAAGACAAAATGCCATAACTCCAAATATTCCCCACTTCCTTCTTCTTCCCCCAGTTTTATACACTGAGCATGACACCATATGGTGTGGGACATCCCTGGGGCCAGTTGGGGTCAGCTGTCCCGGCTGTGCCCCCTCCCAGCTCCTTGTGCACCCCCAGCCCCTCGCTGGTGGGGTGGGGTGAGAGGCAGAAAAGGCCTTGGCTCTGTGCAAGCCCTGCTCAGAAACAATGAAAACAGCCCTGTGTTATCAACGCTGTTTCCAGCACAAATCCAAAACCTAGCCCCATACTAGCTGCTATTAACTCTATCCTAGCCAAAACCAGCACACCAATATAAACAGGTACAGCAATAAATCAGTAAGCATTATGGTACTCCATGATGTGGAAGAGGATCATTTCATTATGCTGATCAAAAAAAATAATTAAAAAACAATGCACATTACACTATATGAAGGTGCATTTCTATGTACAGAGGCTGAGGTATATTATACCTTGATAGGAGAGGAAATCAATTACAGAATACGCTACTCACTGAAAGCAATCAGTATCACATGACAACTGTCAGGATAAGCTTATTAGAGAGGGTTGCATTAGAAGACAATATGCCTTATGAGGAAGATGGAGGCATTATTAAAACATAATGCACGTGCAGAGTGATGCATGCATTACACAGTGACAAGCTAACACTTCCCAGGAAAATGTGTTGTTTTAAACAGAGCTTTAATTATTTAATTTCCTTGTTCAAGTGTGCAAAGTTCTAGCCAAGAAAGCATTTCCTTCTGTATCAGTTTAAATAGCACCTTTCTCCTATCTAGTTGGTAGCTCCTATTTAATACTCTATTGCCACCAGAAAAATAAAAACTAATTACATTAATAAAAAAATAATTGCATTAATTAACAGATTTTTTTTTATTTCTGCAGGCAAAATGAAAATTGTGCTTGAAAAGTTGGACCAACATGTCAATAGCTCTACTTTTCATTATTTATTTGGTACATTTGTTCAACAAAGCCGGCCTCTTCCTTTAATTAAACACATTTTATACTTTTATTGCCATTGCATAAAGTCCAAAAGTTACAACAGGGAATACATTATTGAGCCATTACACACTTCCTAGATGACTGAAAGCATTTAGTTTCACCTCAAACATCAAAATGCTCTACAGAAGGAGAATATGGTGGTGATTTTTAATATTAACAATCACTTATTATTGTGCTTTTACATTGACAGTCTCCCAGTGACTCCCACCAGCTCTGGATCCAGCTCACCATACCCTGTAACTCAACCTCTACCGGCAGCTTGTCCCCCTGTAGAACTCCTCTGCATGGAGAAGAGTGACCAGTGTCCTGTGCTGCCAAAGCAGCTTCTCTCCAGCAGTGGGGCAGTAGCTAGATTTTGGCAAGACCCAACACCAGAGTCAGGCCTCAGCTCAGTTTGAGAGAGTCCTTAATCTTGAGTAAATGAAATATTAGGAGAAGACAACACTGTACCACAGGCTTTGCGCCTGATTCAACCAAACTGAACACTGAAATGCAGAATAAACCTAATGCAAGCTGTTCTTGCCAGCCCCACAGAATACATGAGGTCCAGAAAGGGTACCCTGAACACCGCGGAAGGCTATTCCAAACTAACACATTGGCTTGAGAGGAAGCAGGAAGAGACAGAGGGTGGCGAACATTATCCAGATTTTGTTGAAGGTACTTAAGTCCTAAGGGCACAAAAAACCCACACAGTCTGCCTAAGCCACAGAGATGCTCAAAGAAGTATTTCAGTGTAAGCTTCAACATGTAAACAAACTTTACAGGACAGAGCCATAGGCTTGTAGTAGCCCATCTCATCTCAGTACCGTAACTCCTTTATTTTCATTATCTGAAACACAATGCTTCCAAGGCCTTTCCTTCTATATTGCTTCTTTCTACACCAAAGCCTAGGCACTATCAACATTTCTCTCTATGATAGTATCTAAATTTGGGATGGTTAAACAAAACCTTCTTACAGAACCTTGGGGAGGATGTATATTTTTTTTTTCCTCTCCTCCCTTCTGTATTTCCTTTGGCTATAGCACATGTGAGTTTTCCTCTGTTCTTCAGGCTGCCCATTGTTAACACTACTGATTTTTACAGCCTCCCACATCTGCCACTCAGTCTTCCAAATGAAGGACTTGCTTCCCATCATATTCCTCTCTATTCCTTTTTCCTGCCCACAAATAGTGAAGATGTTTGAACAAGTGCAAGAAAGCTACATTTTCCCAGTCACTTCATTAGCGCATGGGCTGACTGGGAGAAAGGAAGGGAAATAATTTCAGTCAAATTGTTAGAACTTGGTTTTGGTTTAAAAAAAGAACCTCTGAAAATGTCTAGATCAATTATAATCTCCTTTGTGATCATTTAAAATTCCATGCAATTAAGGTAGCTTTTACAATATACCTCAAAACACTTCCTATGTGCAAAATTTCCCTCTATGTTCCCTGCTTCTAAATGCTGCTGCTCTATTGATTACTATAATTCAGCTCTAATTGCACTTTTACAAAGCAGAATGAATAGATTACAGTTGAGCTAGGAGGAAGCCAAACATCAATTATTAATAGAACAGAGCTGGCCTTTACCACGTCTGTATTATTTACCTTGGGAAGTTTAGGAACCTGCTGAATAATATTTATTCTCGTAAATTAACCACTTCAAATATTTGTTTCCATTAAGAAAAGCAACGAGACTGATAAAATACACTTTCAGCAAATGCAAACAGGCCCTCAGTGTCTGTAATGATATGTGAAAACCCAACGCACTTTCTCAGAAGGAGGCAGCCTTGATATTTCAGAAAGCAGCCTATATATTCTTCACCAAGAATAAACACAGCTAATTGTTCTCCCGATTAGCTTGCAGCACAGGGGCATTGGTTACTGTTTCAGTCATTGTTATTATTGCTAGGCTATTTTAGCATCAACAGGGATCCAAAAAGTGGACTGTTTCAGTAAGGAGAAAAGCTAGTGGTAAAGCTTGTTTGTATTTACAAGGCAATTACACCAAGTCCTGTTTCCCAGCCCCATTTTGGCCAGCACAGTGGCCATACCGCCTGCCCCCTGCCATTGCTGGCTCTCTCTCCTTGGTCCCAACTTCTTCCTTGTTCTGCTTCTTTGCTCCAGCAATCTGCATTTCCATTAACAGTAGTTAATATTGACACAATTTATACTCTAACCTTATGGCCTATGGCTCTGGCCGATGATTTAGCCATATTGATTTTTTTTTTTAATATATATATATTGCTCTGACCTTTGTCTCTTCTCTTTAGATACTTTACCTGCCCAAAGAACAGAGTTATCCCTTTTCTACCACTAGTTTTGTCACCTGCAGAATGATCTGGCTTGGTGCAAAGTTTGCCTGGCCAAAGCACAGGAGCTGGCAGGTTGCAACCACATGCACAGAGCCACCAAGAATTTCACCTTAGGAATGAATTTCAGAATTGTCTACAGGCAGATGTTATCAGCCACAATTCCCCTGCAGTATTTAACCACTACTTTGAAGGCAGCTCACATGGTGCATAGATTCTGTGGTTGTTCTGTAGGTAGAGGTGAATTTCCTCCAGTGAATAAATGCTATGCTCAAAAGCTATTTTGTTTCTTGAATAAAAATATTCAAAGTTAATTCTGTAAATTTCCACTGTATCATAATCAAGAACTCACTGTACAATAACTAATGAGTTAGCCATTTGCAGTTAGGGCTAGAGGCATTCATCATCTTTCCAAAAGCATGCATATCACCATCTGTAACATCCACTCAGTATTTTGGCTCTGAATGAGATAAAACATTTAACACATTGGCTGCTAAAAGTTAGTAGATTTGTTACAGAACCATAAAATGTGAATTCTGTTGTGCTGCTCCTTTGAGAGTACAACCCCAGCATTTGCCACTGCGGTATAGTCTCTCATCAAAAAGCCTAGAGGGAATCCAATGAAATCTGTGCACAATATTCAACTGCTATTCCACTGCAAGCATGTTAATCCAGGTCTTTTCTCTATCTGATGAGAGGAAATCAGCTCCTTCTACCCATTAGGCATCTTTTATCTGCTTCTGCAATATATATGTTTCTATTTCTTTTCAATTCTTTGGAAAGAATATCAGTGCAGTAGTACTCTAGTAACTGTGTATCTGTGATAAAAACTTAGGGCTAGATCATACCTAAGAAAGAAAATAATGCTCCTCATTCTTTGATTTACCCAGGAAAGGATTAGAAACCTTCTGAGCAACACAATCCTTGGATATGAGGAATCTCATCAAGGAGGAGCAAGTAAGACTGACGGCTCTAGCTTGATTAGATCTCTCTCCCCAGACATACTGCCCTGCAGAGGGTTCCTGGGACCTCAGGGCCTTCCAGTTCTTTTCTCCAGTGTACTGATTGCCAGGGGCCCACAGGCCATCTTCACACACTCCCACCTTCCTCATCTCCAAATGTGTTACGGGCAGATCCCTGGAGCTGAAGATTTCTTTACCTCATTTCAGATTTAAATCTTTCCAGAATATAATCCCTATTGTGCAGATAAAACTGTGCTGCTTGTTCCTGGGTGTGTAGTTTTGAATTTGGCTGTGCTAAAGGCCGAGGGAACTGGCCTAAGCAGTGAGTAGCATCAGGAAGCGCTCGGTTCTTGATACATACCTTGATGTTGGGTCATCATTTGTGATTTTATATTTACTTCAAGACTATCTGAAAAAATGCTGAATAACATGAATTTTTATACTAATTCACTAAAACAGCCACTCATTGATTCCTCATTAACCAATATTTGTCATGATCTAAGGGTCTGACAGTTCTTAAAGCACTTGTACCTGTTTTAGCAATGTTGCACAGTGCTAATTTTCCCTAAGAAATCAAAGCTTAAGCCATCACTGTGTATGTCAACAATTACTTCAAAAGTTTTTTAATTTATTGACCAACCTCACAGTTATTTTACAGTGCTAGAGACCTGGAACACGTTACAATCCTACAATTTCATGAAAATCAGTAATAAAAATAAATAAGCTCTTCTAAAAAAAGCTCTCAAAGAACATGGTTCAGGGATGAACTCTACTTAACCACCAAAGAAATCACACAAGGGATCAAACTTAAGACAAATATTTCATAGGAAGGCACGTTGCACTGGCTTGACCGTACACCAAATCGCTGGAACAACTGGGATATTGTGCAGTGGTAAGTCCGTAGCTATCAGCTGTACACATAACTAACCAATAACAAATAACTAATACAAATAACTACACAGGTACTTTGTACATAAAGAACAAAACCAGGTTTATTTGAGATCTATTGTAAAAAAAAT
Source organism: Anhinga rufa (assembly GCA_013400875.1). Taxonomy (NCBI): domain Eukaryota; kingdom Metazoa; phylum Chordata; class Aves; order Suliformes; family Anhingidae; genus Anhinga; species Anhinga rufa. The sequence continues at coordinate 3,519 of VZTV01114000.1, read as the reverse complement.
ATCTATTAAAAGAACACCAACAATTAAGATCTGTCAACCAGAATTCTCTCTACCAGATCCATATGTTCATGTGTTCCCTTTTTCTTGCTACTGCCCTCACATGAGTTGTTACTGACTTGATGTAGACACAAGCTTTCAATGCATCCCCCCTCCCGCCCCCAATTCTTCCCATAAGCCTTAAGGTATTAGACAAATGTATCTCTGTTTAGTGAAAACTTCTCTTTACCTTCAAGAAATGGAGATAAAATCCACTCAGACAGGAGAAAAAAAATTAAATACTTCAGTTTTAACTTCAAAAAAAGAGACAAAAGAACTGGAACACCCATGGATTTATTTGTTTTAAGAAAAAACCCAAACCCTAACCCACACAAACCACAACCAAACAAAAAACCCACAACAAAAAACTAAGAGCTATGTCTTTATTTAGGTGATACTGTACAGAGCCTTTAAAGACACCTGTGGCTATTCACTTTTTCACATGATGCAAACCACCTTTGTTGCAATATACAAGTAGCAGCCTATTATGTCTTGAACAGATAATGTTATTAATAGCAAATTTTTCCTCCCAAATTAAGTTCTCCCATGAATATTTATCTAAATTCAAATAGGAATGTCTCTCATCTTCGAAAAGAATTCATGAACTTTAATAGCAACTTCAGACAATTTGATAGGTTTATATTTCCCTCAAGTAAACAGCTTCGCATTAGCATATGAATGTTGTTATCTTTTAACTTTGCCAGACACTGACCACTCTGTTGCATTTTTAATAGCTTATCCATTAGTTTCTTCATTAAATATTTTTGATCTACTGTTAGCTTTGATGTCAACTTGAGAAAGAATTTTGCCTGTTTAGATATCAGTGAGCTGAAAGTTACCTAGAAACACTTTATACCAGCCTAAATTACAGAAAAAGGCTTTACACAGCTAGACTTACTTCTCTGTTATAACACAGGTATCTCAGGAAAACACATTAAGTACCATGAAGGATGCAAAAGTAGAATCTGAACTCCATGTAGCATCATCCTCATTCTTACTTACTGCAGTAGAGTTTTTTTAAAAACACGAATTCTCGTTTCACAGAAGATGGTACTTTGACATGTGTTTTTCCTGAATCCCAGAAAAATTTAAATTATATGTATAAATATGGACTTACATATAAGGAAGGAGAGAGATGGAGAGGTTCCCTTGATATCTTTGGAGATCGAGGAACATTATTTATTTGCATCTTTCCATTATCTTTGCCATGATTAATGAACAACATGTGCCTGATAACAGACTGATGGACAAAATCTTTCCTGTGTGGAAGCCACCTTAAACATGCTAATTACTAAGGTCACTGATGGATCTCTAGCACCAGAATAGATTCCAGAAGAGACCAGAGGGGTGAAAAGATCCTTCCCTCCCAAATTGTTTAACTTTTATTTTGACCTTGGTTGACTAACCTAGAAAGCAGCAAATAAGCATTTTTTTAACATGAAAATATTGTTATCATTAATTGAAAACAAGGTTACATGGGGCATCTTTCATCTAAATTAATGTGCATACTCGGATTGTAAAAAAGTCTAAATTTTTACATGCTTGAGAAAACAACTCTTTTATTCAGTATGCCTATCAGTTTAATAATTGATTCCTACTACTAAAGCTGTATGTTCTTATAGAACATGCTTTGTGCTACACTACTTCAAGTCTCAGTCTAAGATGTTAATGAAAGTGACTTTCCCACAACAAGAAATTCCACCTAGCAGACCTAAGCAACCAGATGCCTCAGAAGGTTCGACAGTAATTAGATAATCCACCCTGATATAGGAAGGGGTTTGCATGCATTTGTTTTTACACCTACTGTGATAGATGTAGCCCGAGCTTTCTTGAATTAACTCAATTATTCATCATCATGTGTTTATCAGTCTACTTGTGTCTGAAATGAATTTCAGAGTAAAATAAAGCAAGAAGGAACTTGCTACCTCAGTGGACCGAGATTGTTCACATGACTGCTTCGATTCCTGATTTACGCAGGGCGAACAGGAACTGCCATGCGAGTCAAGCTAACCATCTGTTTAATCCTTTTTCCTTACTGTGTTCTAGAAAGGAACAAAATTCTCTACAATAGGAAATGGTGGGTAACCACTTAAAAAGGCAGGTTTCCTGTCTATCCCACCCTCCAAATGGGATGCTGCTTCCAATTAAGTGTGAGAGTTTACACCCCTTCCAGAAGAAGGTCTAGAGTTGAATCATGCTGGTAACTCTATTATGACTTTGTCTAAGAGCCAACTACAGTCCCTCTTGAAGTTTTTCACACTTGCCTGTTTCCTCTTCCGCTCAACCTTCCTTCATTATTTTCAGTACTGGTCTAGAAGTTAGTCTTCCAGATGTGGATCAGACAGCTGCTTACTGTGAAATTTTGTGGGTTATTTAGCTGTTCCCATACTTTAAAAATGTCCTTAAAATCTGTAAAAACAAGGCAAAAACTTGATAGAAGTGCTTACTATTTTCCTAGTTAGCTCTATACATGTACCTGGTGAGATCCGGGGTGTGTTCAGCTCTCNTTCAGCTCTCATAGCTGTTCCCAGGCTGTTTTAACTTTATCTTAGCAAACTGTTGCACTTCAATATGTGTCGATAGTAGGAAGAGTGAGACAGCTAAAAGCTGAAATCTTCTAGAGTGATTTTAATTAAGAGTCTGTCACCATCTGAATTATTATTACTGTTACTTTAGGAATTACATTGCAGCATAAATTATTATAATAAAGAAGCCTGGCAATCGTGATCTTAGCCAAAGTGCCTGAAACAAGTTTAGCTTGCATTATGCCTTTTGGGCCACTGGGGAAAAAGAAATTCAGAGATTGCTTCCATTTAGAAGAGGAGCTGTGACGATGCCAAATACTTCCATCATTAACTGCTGTTCAGCTAGGGAGGCAACAGATGCCCTGTCCCCACCTCTGAAGCCCATGGCACTCCCACAGTTCCTCACCTAAGTGTTCCCTTCCTGGGTTCCACGCTCTCCACACTTGCTCTATCACTGTGTCTCCAGCTCACCCAACTCCTCCTCCGTTTGTGCTTGCTCTCTTACAAACACTCTTCAGCAGAATGAAATCCAGAGGAAACCTCATACTCCATGGGTACGCCACAAATACATTTGCTTGAAACATGAGAGGTGCTTGTGTTTGGGCTAGAAGTGACAGATGTGTAGCTAGTTGTTGTTATAAACCAGCACAATTATCAACTCTTTTAAGGGAAAAAAGCAGGTATTCTCAACCCATAACTGTACTTTATCAAACCATGAGAAAAATCAGACAAAAGCCAAAATAGGAGAGTCTTCAACCAAAGACTTCAACACACATGCTCCCCCAGGAGTGACTTTGAGTGTGAGGGGATCCCTCCTGCTTTGACTAATGCCTGTGGATGCTGCCAAGAGGCTACTTTGCTGCCTGCAGCAGGGCTGCCCCCAAAGCCATCTCATGGCACTGCTTTCACCCAGCCACTCTGCCGTGGAGGGAAGAGTAGAAGGAAGCCACCATTCTTA